>SJYV01050598.1:1069780-1236274 GCA_006410875.1 Neotragus pygmaeus | reverse complement strand
TCTAGGTTGGTCATAACTTTCCTTCCAAGGAGTAAGTGTCTTTTAATTTCATGGCTGAAATCACCATCTGCAGTGATTTTGGAGCCCCCCCAAAATAAAGTTTGACACTGTTTCCACTGTTTCCCCATCTATTTCCCATGAAGTGATGGGACCAGATGCCATGATCTTAGTTTTCTGAATGTTGAGCTTTAAGCCAACTTTTTCACTCTCCTCTTAAGACCATTAAACGAGACAAAGAAGGATATTATACATAATGATTAAGGGATCAATCCAACAATAAGATGTAATAATTGTAAATACATGTGCACCCAACATAGAAGCATCTCAATATATAAGGCAAATGCTAACAACCATAAAAGGAGAAATCAACAGTAATACAATAGTAGTGGAGGACTTTAACATCTCACACCAATGGACAGAAAACCAAGAAGGAATCATAGGCCTTAAATTATACATTGTACCAGATAGACTTAACTGATATCTATAGAACATTCCATCTGAAAGCAGCAGAACATTCCTCTCAAGTGCACATGAAACATTCTCCAGGATAGATAACATGCTGGGCCACAACCAAGCTCTGGTAAATTTAAGGAAATGGAAATCATATCCAGCATCTTTTCCGAGTAAACACTATGAGATTAGAAATCAATGACAAGAAAAAAAAGCTGTAAAAAAACACAAACACATGGAGCCTAAATAATATATTAATAAACATCCAATTGGAGAAGGCAATGGCACCCCACTCCAGTACTCTTGCCTGGAAAATCCCATGGATGGAAGAGCCTGGCAGGGTGCAGTCCATGGGGTCGCTAGGAGTCAGACACCACTGAGTGACTTCACTTTCACTTTTCACTTTCATGCATTGGAGAAGGAAATGGCAACCCACTCCAGTGTTCTTGCCTGGAGAATCCCAGAGACTGGGGAGCCTGGTGGGCTGCTGTCTATGGAGTTGCACAGAGTTGGACACAATTGAGTGACTTAGCAGCAAACATCCAGTGGACCACTGAAAATGTCAAAGAGGAAATAAAAAAACACCTAAACAATCTAGCTTTACACCTAAAGTAACGAGAGAAGGGAGAACAAACAAAAATGAAAGTAGAGGGAAAGAAATCATAAAGATCAGAGCAGAAATAAATGAAATAGAGACAAAGAAAAAAACAGAAAAGCTCAATGAAACTAAAAGCTGGTTTTCTGAAACAGAGAAACAAAATTGATAAAACTTTAGCCAGACTCATCAAGAAAAGAAGGGAGAGGGTTCAAATCAATGAAATTTGAAATGAAAAAGGAGAACTTACAACTGACACCATAGAAATACAAAAGATCATAAGAGACTACTACAAGCAACTATATGCCAGTAAAATGGACAACCTAGAAGAAATGGACACATTCTTAGAAAGGTATAATCTTCCAAGACTGAACTTGGAGGAAATAGAAACTATGAATAGACCAGTCAGAAGTACTGAAACTGAAAGTGTGAAATAATTGTATTTATTTATTTTTGGCTGTGCTGGGTCTTCACTGCTGTGTGGACTCTCCTCTAGTTACCGTGAGTAAGGGCTACGCTCCAGTTGTGGTGCGTGGGCTTTTCATTGCAGTGGCTTCTGGTGCTGTGGAGCACAGGCTCTAGGGTGTGTGTGTGTGCTTCAGCAGTTGCAGCATGTAGGCTCAGTAGTTGCTGTTCCAGGACTCTGAAGCACACACAAGCTCAACAGTTGTGCTGCACGGACTTAGTTGTTCTGTGGCATGTGGGATCTTCCTGGATCAGGGACTGAACCCCTCTCTCCTGCATTGGCAGGAAGATTCTTTACCGCTGAGCCAAAATCTATGGTATGGAGAGGAGATCTAAAACTGTTTTTCCAAACAGTCATTTATTCCAATAGCATTTGTAAGGTTTTCTTCTCCACTGTTTTAAACTTCTACTTTTTCCACAGAGTCACTTTTTATGCATACCTGGGTCTGTTTTTGGATTTTGTAGTCTGTTCTTTTTTTTTTTTTTCTGTTCACAAGGACCTGGATCAGCACTCAAAAGTTTTGTTTTAATGTAACTTAAGCATAAGGACAATATTTCCGTCATTACCTTTTTAATATTTTCAAGGCTATTATTACACAATCTTTTCCAGAATAACAATTAAAACAATATCCTGTTGGGAAGTTGACTGAAAGTATATTAAATTTATAGCTTACTTTAGGGAGATAGGGTCTTTATAGCCAGACACATGATATATTTTTCATATATTCTAGTCTCACTTTATGGCTTTCAGTAGATTCTCAAAGCTTTAGTCATACAAGTTTTACACTTTTTGTAAGTTTACTTCAGTTATTGTATATATTTTTATTGTTAAGATTGGGAACTTTTCTCCATTATATTTTCTGAGCTGGTTATTCCTGGCATGGAGTAAAGCTACTACTTTCTGTATTTTTATTTTGTAGCCTAACCTAAAGAAACTTTTATGGCAGGTGTAACTAATTGCCTGCATAAAAATAAATATTTATAAAGCACCCACAGAACAACACTCATCTCTGAGAATTGAGTACTCCATGAAAAACTAGCTGCAAAAACACACTGAGTCAATTGAACATAGTGACTTTTTACTTATATATCACCGAATACAACTTTAATCTGAAATAACTGATTTAGAGATCATCTTTTCTGGCAATAAAATAAGAAACTGTCAATTTGTGAGGTGGATGAATCTAGAGCCTGTTATATAGAGTGAAGTAAGTCAGAAAGAGAAAAGCAAATATAGAATACTAATGCATATATATAGAATCTAGAAAAATGGTACCTATTTGCAAGGAAGGGATGGAGACACAGACTTAGAGAAAGGAATTGTGGGCACAGTTTGGGAAGGAAAGAGTGGGATGAATAGAGAAAGTAGCATCCACATATATATACTACTATGTGCAAAGCAGATAGCTGGTGAGAAGTTGCTATATAACTCAGGGAGCCCAGTGTGCTGCTCTGTGATGACCAAGATGGGTGGAATAGGGGGCAGGCTCAAGAGAGAGGTGATGTGTGTATAATTACGGCTGATTTATGTTGTTATATGGCAGAAACCAACACAATGTTATAAAGTGATTTTTCTCCAATTAAAAAAAAAAAGACTCTACCCAAATAGGATAGTGCCCAAACACTGTGCTTTAGAAGATGTAATCGTTTTATTTTTTAATATATGCTTTTCAAAGCACTGTCTAGGTTTGTCAAAGCTTTCCTTTCAAGCAGTAAGCATCTTTTAATTTCATGGCTTTTTGTTTATATATATATATATATATATATATATATCTTTTGTATCTTTTAAATTTAAAGTAAAAAAGAAATCTGTGAAATACATGACCAAAATTTGTCTACAGATGCATATAAAAGCTAGCTTAGACAATGTTACTAAAGCAATTTAACAAAGAAAATGTTAGTAGAAGTCCATCTGTATAGAAGTATAACTTATATATATATTTATATATATAACATATATATATTTAAGCATATATTTTCTGCCATTTCCAGAGTGTGACAGTTAATTTCAAACAGTTAGGTCCCCCAGAAAGCACCCCTACACCAGTGAATAATATTTCATATGTCACAGAGAAACACTTCTAACAACCACCTATGTTTATTCTAATTCTAAATTCACCAAAGTTATACACTGTTTTAAATTCTGTTTTCCTCACATGACTCCCCTAGTCAACATTCATGTTTACCTGAAAATTCAGTTTCTCATGGTGAATCTATAAATTGGCAGTCTTGCGAATTTTGTAGCAAGAGTATTCTAGGCTTCAGTTAGCTCTGAGTAAAAGGTAAGGTTGCATTTCTGTATATGTAAGAGGCCCAGACCCTAGAATGCAGCAACTCGAGTGGAGAGCTGGCACTGAGAGGTTTTATTCCTGCATACTTAAGCTGCCACTCCTGGATGATTCTACTACCTCACTTCCTTCAAAGTGGTCTAGTCTCCACTACTTACATTTCAGAAGTTTCCTCTGAAGGAGAAATCAAAAGCTTTATAGATAAGCAAAAGGTAAGAGAATTCAGCACCACCAAACCAGCTTTACAACAAATGCTAAAGGAAACATAAGAGAAAGAAAAGGCCTACAAAAAACAAATCAAAAACAATAAAACAAATGGTAACAGGATCACACATATCAATAATTACCTTAAATGTAAGTGGACTAAATGCTCCAACCAAAAGACACAGATTGGCTGAATGGATACAAAAATAAGACCCCTACACATGGTGCCTACAAGAGACCACCTCAGACTTAGAGACACATACAGACTGAAAACAAGGGGCTGGAAAAAGATATTCCATGCAAACACAAATCAGAAGAAAGTGGGAATAGCAACACACATATCAAACAAAACAGACTTTAAAATAAAGACCATTACAAGAGACAAGGAAGAACACTACAACTGTTAAAGAGGAAATCAACAATAATACAATAATAGTGAGGGACTTAACTGCCCCGCTCATACCAAAAGACACATAGATCATCCAGACAGAAAATTAATAAGAAAACATAAGCTTTAAACAATACACTGGACCAGTTGGGCCTAACTGATATCTACAGGGCACTTCATCCAAAAACAGTAGATTTCACTTTTTTTGCAAGTGCATATGGAACATATTTCAGGATAGATCACATTTTGGGCCATAAACCAAACCTCGGTAAATTAAAAAAAAAACTGAAAACATTTCAAGCATCTTTCTTGGCCACAATGCTATAAGTTGTTCAGTTGCTCAGTTGTGTCCAACTCTTGTGATCCATGGACTGCAGCACACCAGGCTTCCCTGACCTTCACCATCTCCCGGAGCTTGCTCAAACTCATGTTTATTGAGTCGGTCATGCTATATAACCATCTTGTCCTCTGTCGTCCCCTTTTCCTGCCTTCAATCTTTCTCAGCATCTGGGTCTTTTCCAATGAGTCGGCACTTTGCATCAAGTGGCCAAAGTATTGGAGCTTCAGCTTCAGTTTCAGTCCTTCCAATAGAATATTCAGAATTGATTTCCTTTAGGATTCACTGGTTTGATCTTGCAGTCCAAGGGAACTCAAGAGTCTTCTCCAACATCACAGTTCAAAAGCATCAATTTTTCAGCACTCAGCCTTCTTTATGGTCCAACTCTCACATCCATACATGACTGCTGCAAAAACCATATCTTTGACTAGATGGACCTTTGTCAGCAAAGTAATTCTCTGCTTTTTAATATGCTGTCTAGGTTTGTCAGGAGTTTTCTTCCAAGAAGCAAGTGTCTTTTAATTTCATGACTGCAGTCACTGTCTACAGTGATCTTGGAGCCCAAGAAAATAGTCTGTCACTGTTTCCATTGTTTCCCCATCTGTTTGCCATGAAGTTAGAGGACCAGATGCCATGATCTTAGTTTTCTGAATGTTGACTTTTAAGCTAGCTTTTTCACTCTCTTCTTTCACCTTCATCAAGAGGCTCTTTAGTTCCCCTTTGATTTCTGCCATAAGGGTGGTGTAATCTACATAACATCACTATAAGATTAGATATCAACTAGAAAAAAAGGATAAAAACACAAACACATGGAGGCTAAACAATATGGTTCTGCTACTGCTACTACATTGCTTTAGTCGTGTCCGACTCTGTGAGAACCCATAGACGGCAGCCCACCAGGCTCCCCCATCCCTGGGATTCTCCAGGCAAGAACACTGGAGTGGGTTGCCATTTCCTTCTCCAATGCATGAAAGTGAAAAGGGAAAGTGAAGTTGCTCAGTCATGGCTGACTCTTAGTGACCCCATGGATTGCAACCTGCCAGCCTCCTCCATCTATGGGATTTTCCAGGCATGAGTATTGGAGTGGGTTGCCATTGCCTTCTCCGTATATGGTTCTGAGTAAACAAGAAATCACTGAAGAAATCAAAAAGGAAACTGAAATATACCTAGAAACAAATGACAATAAACACACATCTCAAAACCTATGGGATGCAGTAAAAGAACTGCTGAGAGTGAAGTTCTGAGCAATACAAGCCTACCTCAAGAAACATCAAATAAACATCCTAACCTTATACCTAAAGTAACTAGAAAAAGAAGAACAAGAAAACTCCAAAGTTAGTAGAAGGGAATAAATGATAAAGATCAAAGAAGAAATAAATGAAAAAGAAATGAAGGAAAGATCAGTAAAACTGAAAGCAAGTTCTTTGAGATGATAAATGAAATTGACAAACCAGTAGCCAGACTTATCAAGAAAAAAAAGAGATGACTCAAATCAATAATACTAGAAATGGAAAAGGAAAAGTTACAACAGACAACACAGAAATGCAAAGGATAATATGAGACAACTATGAGCAACTATATGCCAATAAAATGGACAACTTGGAAGAAATGGACAAATTCTTAGAAAAACATAAGCCTTCCAAAAACTGAACCAGGAAGAAACAGAAAATATGAACAGACCAATCACAGGCATGGAAATCAAAACTGTAATGAAAAATCTTTCAACAAACAAAAGCCCAGGGCCTGATGGTTTCACAGGTGAATTCTATCAAACATTTAGAGTATAGCTAACACCTATCTTGCTCAAACTCTTACAGAAAATTGCAGGGGAAGGAAAACTCTCAAAGTCATTTTACTAGGCCACCATCACTGATACCAAACCAGACAAAGATGCCACAAAAAGAAAATTACAGGCCAATATCACTGATGAACATAGATGCAAAAATCCTCAACAAAATTCTAGCAAACAACAACATATTAAGGAATCAAACAACACATTAAAAAGATCATACATCATGATCAAGTGGGCTTTATCCCAGGGATACAAGGATTCTTAAATATGCACAAATCTATCAATGTGATACACTATATTAACAAACTGAAAGATAAAAATCATATTATCTCAGCAGATGGTGAGAATGCTTTTGACAAAATTCAACACCCACTTATGATAAAAACTCTCCAGAAAACAGAAACAAAAGGAATATACCTCAACATAATAAAGGCCATATATTACAAACCCACAGCAAACATTATTCTCAATGGTGAAAAACTGAAAGCATTTCCTCTAAGATCAGGAACAAAACAATCACACCACTATTATTCAACATAGTTTTCGAAGTCCTGGCTACAGCAACCAGAGAATAAAAAGAAATAAAAGGAACCCAGATTGGATAAGAAGAAGTAAAACTCTCACTGTTTGCAAATGATATGATTCTTTACATAGACAACCCTAAAGATGCCACTAGAAAACTATTAGAGCTAATCAGTGAATATAGTAAAGTTACAGGATATAAAATTAATACACATAAATTCTTTGCACTCTTATACACTAACAGTGAAAAATCAGAAAGAGAAATTAAGGAAAGAATCTCATTCACTACTGCTACAAAAAGAGTAAAATACCTAGGAATATACCTACCTAAAGAGACAAAAGACTTGCATGCAGAAAACATTAAGACAATGATGAAATAAATCAAAGACAACACAAATAGATGGAAAGATATACCATCTTGGATTTGGAAAAATCAATATTGTGAAAATGATTATACTACCCAAAGCAATCTACAGATTCAATGCAACCTCTATCAAACTACCAAAGATATTTTCCACAGAACTGGAACAAAAAATTTCACAATTTGCATGGAAACATGAAAGACTCTGAATAGCCTAAATAATCTTGAGAAAGAAGAATGGAGCTGGAGGAATCTATCTCCCTGACTTCAGACAATATTACAAAGCTACAGTCATCAAGATAGTATGGTACTGGCATATAAACAGAAATATAGACCAAAAGAAGAAGACAGATATCCCAGAGAAAACCCCACACACCTATAAACACCTTATCTTTGACAAAGGAGGCAAAAATAAAAATGTAGAAAAGACAGTCTCTTCAATAGTGGTAGTAGGAAAACTGTGCAAGTATGTGTAAAAGAATGAAATTAGAATACTTTCTAACACCATACACAAAAAATAAATAAAAATGGGTTAAAAACCTAAATGTAAGATGAGAAACCATAAAATTCTTAGAGGAAAATACAGGAAGAAGACTCTCTGACATAAACCACAGCAAGATTCTCTATGACTCACTTCCTAGAGTAATAGAAATAAAAACAAATATAAACAAATGGGACCTAATTAAACTTAAAAGCTTTTGTACAGTGAAGGAAACTATAAACAAGGTGAAAAAGACAACCCCCAGAATGAGAAATGAAAACAGCAAATGAAACAATCAACGAAGGATTCATCTCCGAAATATACAAGTGGCACATGCAGCTCAATACCAGAAAAACAATCCAATCAANGTGAAGGAAACTATAAACAAGGTGAAAAAGACAACCCCCAGAATGAGAAATGAAAACAGCAAATGAAACAATCAACGAAGGATTCATCTCCGAAATATACAAGTGGCACATGCAGCTCAATACCAGAAAAACAATCCAATCAAAAAATGGGTAGAAGACCTAAACAGACATTTCTCCAAGGAAGACATACAGATGGGTAATAAACACATGAAAAGATGCTCAACACTGCTCATTATTAGAGAAATACAAATGAAAACTATAATAAGGTATCACCTTACACTGGTTAGAATGGCCATTGTCAAAAAATCCATAAATAATAAATGCTGGAGACAGTGTGAAGAAAAGGGGACCTTCTTGCACTGTTGGTGGGAATGTAAATTGATAGACACTATGGAGAACAAGATGGAAATTCCTTAAAAAACTAAGAGTAAAACCACCATATGACCCAATAATCCCACTACTGGACATATACTCTGAAGAAACCATAGTTGAAAATGACACATGTACCCCAGTGTTCATCATAACACTATTTACAATAGGACATGGAAGCAACCTAGATGCCCACTGACAGATAAATGGATAAAGAAGTTGTGGTACATATATACAATGGAATGTTACTCAGACATAAAAAGGAATGCACTTGAGTCGGTTCTAATGAGTTGGATGAACTTACAACCTATTACATAGAGTGAAGAAAATCAGAAAGAGAAAAATATTGTATATACTGATGAACCTATTTGCAGGGCAGCAATGGAGATGCAGATATAGAGAACAGCATAGTGGAAACAGTGGAGAAAGGAGAGGGTGGAACAAATTTAAAGAGCAGCACTGAAACATATACATTACCATATGTAAAATTAGATAGCCAATGGGAATGAGCTCCCTGTGACCTGGTGCTCTGTGACAACCTAGATGGGTGGGAGGTGGGAGAGAGGTTCAAGAGGGAAGGGACATATGTATACTATGGCTGCTTTATGTGATGTATGGCAGAGACCAACACAATATTGTAAAGCAATTATTCTCCAATTAAAAAATCAAAAAATGATGTGGATAATGTTGATCATCTCTACTGGAGGAAAAATGCTACACATTAAGCACATTACTCATTATATATTTAGTTATCAATCTTGATCTTTATTAATAAAATGCTTTGTAGCATGAAAAAAAAAAAAAAAAGGAAAGAAACAATGAGATTTCCCTGGTCAAGAATCCACCTGCCAATGTAGGGGACATGGGTTTGGTTCCTGGCCTGGGAAGATTCCACATACCACAGAACAACTAAGCCCATGTGCCACAACTACTGAACCTGTGCTCTAGAGCCCATGAACTGTAACCATTGAAGCCCACAGCTCTGGGGCCCACGAGCCACAACTAAGTCTGCATGCTACACCTACTGAAGCTCATGATCTAGAGCCTGTGCTTTGCAAGAAGAGAACCTGTACACTGTAACAAAGAGTAGCCCCTGCTTGCCACAACTAGAGAAAAGCCTGTGCACAGCAACAAAGACCCAGTGCAACTAAAAAAAAATTAATTTTAGAAAAAGAAAAGATAAGAAAAAATATACAAAGGAAGATATTAATAACTAAAAAGATGCATCTGCTTCTTGGTTGTGGAAATGCAAATATTAGAAAGACAGCAATTTCCTTAAATCTATAAATTTAATGTGTGCCAATCACTTCAGTCATGTCCGACTCTTTGTGATCCTATAGACTGTAGCCCACCAGGCTCCTCTGTTCATGGGATTCTCCAGGCAAGAATACTGGAGTGGGCTGCCATTTCCTCTTCCAAGGATCTTCCTGACCCAGGGACTGAACTCACATCTTTTACATCTCTTGCACTGGCAGGCATCTTCTTTACCACTAGCGCCACCTGGAAGATCCATAAATTTAATGCAGACACAGTTAAAAAATTCTGACAATTTGGCTGTTTCTGGAGAGAGGAGCGTGGTTAGAGAAGCTCATTTTAGTTCAACATGAAAAATGAAAATGAAAGAACAGCCAGTAATGTCACAAAGAAAGGAAAAACCTGTGTTATTACCACATAAATTGACAGGTTAATAGGACAGGACAGAGATACAATTGTTAGTCATAGCTGCTGTTTGCCAAATATCTTCAGTTTTCCAACTAAGCTCACTTATGATTGCAATTCCTGGCTCTTTTATAGTGGTTGAGGCCATGAAGTGAATATGTGTCAACGAGTTGTCAAGGGAATGGATATTTGTTACTTTCAGGCTAAGCAGTGTATATGTTGATGGAGTAAGACACTCCAGAGCCCTCTTTTCCTTAGCCAGGACAACTGGCAATGTTTAAGATGGTGGCAAAGAATTGATGCTTTTGAACTGTGGTGTTGGAGAAGACTCTTGAGAGTCCCTTGGACTGCAAGGAGATCCAACCAGTCCATCCTAAAGGAAATCAGTCCTGAATATTCATTGGAAGGACTGATGCTAAAGCTGAAACTTCACCTGATTGGCCACCTGATGTGAAGAAGTGACTCATTAGAAAAGACCCTGATGCTAGGAAAAACTGAAGGCAGGAGGAGAAGGGGACAACAGAGGATGAGATGGTTGGATGGCATCACCGACTCAATGAGTAAACTCCAGGATTTGGTGATGGACAGGGAAGCCTGGCATGCTGCAGTCCATGGGGTCGCAGAGTCGGATATAACTGAGCGACTGAACTGAAGATGGCGACAGCCCTGTTAGCCTAAGTTTTTGAGTAGGGAGATGTGGTGCAGAGCCCCTAAACAACCCTTAGGGGGCATGTGTCAAAGAGAAAGACATTTCTTGTTACAAGCCATTAGGATTTTGAGGTTGTTTGTACTAAGATATTATAGCCTATCCTGGCAGATACAAGAAAGTTGAAGAGCAGCCCACATTCAAGTAGAAAACTAATATGTCATAAAGTTGATATTACCCATTAGTGAGAGAAACAACTCTCATAACACATTTTTAGTGAAACTGTCAATTAGTAAAATGGGTAGCCTCCATAGGCGCAATTAAGCAGAATTATGTAGGGACTTACCCACTGACCTAGCAATTTCACATTTAGAAATTTATCTTTCAAATGTGTTTACACATACATTCAAAGTATTCTTGGAGAGACATGGTGAATGGTTTTGAAGCAGGATCTTACCTTCTTGACCAGAAATTGAACCTGAATAGCCTGGATGAAAAACCAGAAATCCGAGCCACTAGTCAGAGTCGGACACGACTGAAGTGACTTAGCAGCAGCAGCAGCAGCAGCAGTCTATCTGGGGCCAGAGAGGCTAGAAGCAAAGTTGCTCTGGTTCTTGCCTCTTTTGAAAGCAAGAATGTTTCAAGGAGGTAAAAATTGTAAAAAGAGGTACAAAGTTTATTATTAGAAGCACAATACAACATGTGGGAGAGCACACTGGAGAAGTATATTCAAGGCAGAAACAAAACAGGAATACACACTCACAGAGAAAGGGTGTGGATGTTCTCCTTAATGAGGAGTGCAGTAAGTTCAGTTCAGCTCAGTTCAGTCGCTCAGTCGTGTCTGACTCTTTGTGACCCCATTAATCACAGCATGCCAGACCTCCCTGTCCATCACCAACTCCCGGAGTTTACTCAAACTCATGTCCATCGAGTTGGTGATGCCATCCAGCCAACTCATCCTCTGTCGTCCCCTTCTCCTCCTGCCCCCAATCCCTAGTGGTTAAATTTTGTTTTCCTCTGGCCAATTATCTCTTCTTTTCTACATCTGACCTTCCCTAGGACTCCTTCCAATATGAATATGCATCTTTTGTCAAGATGAATTCCAGTGCAAAGGCTAAAAGAAGTATGGGCACACATATGATGGTATGATACTCCCTCCCTTTTTGATCACCAAGGAGCCTTCCTGAGTGTGTGTAGTCAGGGAGATTTCCTTGACCTCAGGAGTGATGGATGTGGTCCTTTTATCTCTTTATTCCAGCAGACCTCAGTTCCTGCCATTAACTTTGTCCTTGCAGTGTCCAGGGAAAACAAAGTTCCAATTCACTCTGCATGACAAACTCCAGCAACTCAGCCCCGGGGCCTGTCTACCTTCTACCTTAAATGACATACATGTACCAAGGTCTTCTTTGCAGCTGTGCCTTTAATAGCAACAGGCTGGAAGCAATCTAAATATGCAACTGCTAACCAGTTAACTTTGATGGTTAGAGCATATAACCATAATCTAATTCAGCAATTATTTTAAAAAGTGTTATAGATTTGGCAGTTTCCATTACAATATGGAATTACTATGTATTGTATTATTTACAATTTACTATGTAAATAAAACAAAAACAAGGTACAGAACAGTGTATGTGGCATATTACTAGTAATGTAAAAATTAAGAGAGAAGCTAGTTTTGCATATGTCTAAAAATTCTCTGGAAGGGAACATTAAAAACTGGTACTGGTGACTGCCTCTGACAGGGCTGGGAGGAGACTGACTTTTCACTGAATACTTGCTTATGATACCTTTTGTATTTTATAGTATGTACATATATTATATATTACAGAGAATAAAATAAAATTTTAATTGTAAATGGAAACAGAAAGAAAGGTTCCCTGGGTTGTCTGTAAAGTTTTGAAAGGCTTTCTCGAACTCAATTCTTTTTTTTTTTTTTTAAATAATTTTATTTATTTATTTATTTATGGCTGTCCTGGGTCTTCAATGCTGTCCAGGATTTTCTCTACTTATGGATTTTCTCTAGTTGTAATGCGCTGGCTTCTCATTGCAGTGACTTCTCCTGTTGCAGAGCACAGGTTCCAGGGTGTATGAGCTTCAGTAGTTGCTGCATGTAGGCTCAGTAGTTGTAGTTCCCGGGTTCTAGAGCACAGGCTCAATAACTGTGGTGTATGGGCTTAGTTGCTCCACAGCATGTGAGATCTTCCCACACCAGGGATCGAACCTGTGCCTCCTGTATTGGCAGGCAGATTCTTTACCACCGAGCCACCAGGGAAGCTCTCAAACTCAATTCTTATTTAAAAGACTTGGCTGAAAATTCTGGCCTTTTCTGGATAGATTTGGTGAGAAAAATTTTCCACAAAGATTATTAGATATTTCATAAATATCCTGTAGCTGTCTTAAATCATTTGTTTAGATAAGGTGATTATTGAACGATAATTTTCCTCCTTTACAATCATGTGTATATAAATTGCTCCTTCTCTAAGTTGTCTAATGTCTCTAGAACAACATTAAAAATAACATTAAGAGTGGGCATTCTTGTCTTATTCATAATCTAATGAGACTGCTGTTTTATCAGTAAATAGGAAGTATATAGCTTAAAACAAACACATTTACCATATTAAGAAGTTTCCATCTATTTCTAATAAACTACTTCTTACTGAATTGGAAAACACATTCTTTGAGGATAACAGATTTTACTTACTCATTTTATCAACTCAGTAACAATTAGTCTTTTTAATATTTCTCTCTACTCAAAAAATTCACTTAAGGACTACTTATGAGTAACTCTGACTTCACTTGAAGATTTTCTATTTCTTTGACCTCTTCTGGTCTTGGCTTTAGATTGAGATTTTTGAAAAAGAATTTCATTGATCTCTGTGAGGCTGCTTTATTGAAGTGAGTAGTAAATCAATAGACATTAGACACAGCACAGAGAATAATTAAGATCTAATTGAAGCCATACAGCAGCTCTTTACCAAATATCAAATCAGAGCATTTAACCATCTGAAATATGGACTTAGAATCACCTTCACATCTCTCAAGTGTAGATTAAAAAAAAAATTTCATTACAGACAGTTGGCAATACTACTTAAATATTTTCACTGAGCTCCTTGCTTTCAATTTGTTACAAAATAATTTACTTTTGGAAATGAACTACAAGGTTAGAGGTCTCATATAATTGGTAGGTTGGAGACTGTATCTTTCCGAGGTCTCTCTTGAAAATACCTCCACAGACTGCATTGATAGTTTTCACTTTAAATTTCAGTAAACTAACTACCTTGGGGCTTTCATATTTGAAATTCTCTTCCTAGGGTCATGACTTCCAGAGCAACAAGGTTTAAGCAACACTGGCTTAAATAAGTAAAAAAATGTGCATGTAAAATTTCTATATTAAATAGACTATAATTTTCAGCTTACTGCTTTGTGTTTCTTAATCATATTGGTTTAAGTTCAAACTGATTGTTAATAATACAATATTCAAAATATCAAAAGCACAATTATAAATATACCACCTATAGATTTTGACTGCACTCAATGCTGCAGTACAATTTCAGTTCAGCTCAATTGCTCAGTTGTGTCTGACTCTTTGCGACCCCATGAATCGCAGCACGCAAGGCCTCTCTGTCTATCACCAACTCCCAGAGTTCACTCAGACTCATGTCCATCGAGTCCGTGATGCCATCCAGCATCTCATCCTCTGTCGTCCCCTTCTCCTCCTGCCCCCAATCCCTCCCAGCATCAGAGTCTTTTCCAATGAGTCAACTCTTTGCATGAGGTGGCCACAGTACTGGAGTTTCAGCTTTAGAATCATTCCTTCCAAAGAAATCCCAGGGCTGATCTCCTTCAGAATGGACTGGTTGGAACTCCTTGCAGTCCAAGGGACTCTCAAGAGTCTTCTCCAACACCACAGTTCAAAAGCATCAGTTCTTCGGCACTCAGCCTTCTTCACAGTCCAACTCTCACATCCATACATGACCACAGGAAAAATCATAGCCCTGACTAGACGGACCTTAGTCGGCAAAGTAATGTCTCTGCTTTTGAATATGNCACACACACACACACACACACCAAAATGAGGTAAAAATACTCATAATACCTACAGTCCTACTTCTGTAAACGGTCACATGGTCCTAGCTGGTGTTTATAACTTCCCCCTCCTACTACTCATTCCATATTTCCTTTGCCCTCAACAGGCACCCTGAGATGGTTATGCTTCTTTACTTCATAGGCCATAGATGACTCAAATGTTCATTCCTGACGGGTCTGGGCCATTACTAGTCCTACCTGAATTGGACTGTTGTAGTTTTTCATTGATTTTTAATCGCAGCATAGTAATCCAGAGAGATACTGTAGAGAATTTCTGGGTTCAGACATAGTCTTCCTGACTTCCATTGTGAAGTAGTAGTCCCATTTCCCTCTGGGTAATCAGGCTGGAATCACCCCAGCTAGCACAATAACTCCTCCTTTTGCCTATTGATTCAGAAACATGAGGAGCAAAACCTAGCTGGGTGGCAGTCTTAAATTCCAGTTCAGTGGCATCACTGCTGTGTTTCCTTATGGAAGCATCCCTCTCCACGGAACTAAGGCTCATAGATCAGGATTATGAAGCTAATATGCAATCTTAATAATATTAAATCTGACCCATGAATATGATCAACTTTTAATTTATTTAGAGCTTTAATTTCTTTCAAGATTTCTCCCATCTTACATTTCTTTCATTAAATTTGTTCCTTAATATTTTATTCTTTTCAGTGCAATTATAAATTGAGTTATCTTCCTAGTGTCATTTTTTGATTATTTGTTGCTAATGTACAGAAATACAATCTATTTCTGTCCATTGATCTTATGTCCTACAGCTATTATTGTTGTAACAGATTTTAGTGGCTTCTTTAGGATTTTTGTATACATAAGATCATGTTATCTCCAAGTGTAGATAATTTTACTTCTTCCTTTCCAATCTAGATTAAAAGTTTAATTGTCTTTCATTTCTTTTTTTCATCTTGGGGGAAGCTTCTAGTCTTTCATCATTAACTATGGTGTTAGCTGTAAGTTTTTCATAGATGCCCTTTATCAACTTGAGAAAATTCCCTTACATTCTTAGTTTGTTGAGATTTTAAAATCATGAAAGGGTGCTGGATTTTGTGAAATGCTTTTTCTACATGTATAAGATAATCATGTGGGTTTTTGGCCTTTATTCTATTAACCTGTTTGTATTATATTAGTTAATTGTTGAATATTAACCTAACCTTGCATTTCCAGGACAAATCTCACTTGGTCATGGTGTATAATCCTATTACTAAGTTGCTGAATTCAGTTTAATAGCATTTTTTTTGAGAATTTTTGTGTCTTCTTGTGATGTTTATATCGGATTTTGATGTGAGAGAAATTCTAGCCTCAAAGAATGAGTTAATAGGTATTCCCTCCTCTTCTATTTTTAAAGAGTTTATGAAGCACTGATGTTGATTTTTTAGAAATTTTTATTGGAGTATAATTGATTTGCAGTTTGTGTTTCAGGTGTACAGAAAAGTGAATTAGTTATACATATAGCCACTCTTTTTTAGACTCTTTTCCCATATAGGCCATTACAGAGTATTGAGTAGGGTTCCCTGTGCTATTAAGTCCTTATTAGTTATCTGTTTTATATATAATAGTGTGTATCTGTCAATCTCAATCTCCCAGTTTGTCTCTATCCCTCTTACACATTCACTGATTAAGCTTGTTTTGTACATCTGTAACTCTATTTCTCTTTTGTAAATAAGTTTATTTGTACCCTTTTTTAGATTCTGCATGTAAGTGATATCATATGATATTTGTCCTTCTCTGACTTACTTCACTCAGTATGACAATCTCTAGGTCTATCCATGTTATTAGATATAATAAATATTAGAAACAATAAATAGCATTATTTCATTGTGTTTTGTTTTTTTTTTAATTTTGTGTTGGGGTATACCCGATTAACAATGTTGTGATAGTTTCAGGGGAACAGCGAAGGTACTCAGCCATACAGACTCCCCTCCCATCCAGGCTGCCACATAACATTGAGCAGAGTTCCATGTGCTATACAGTGAGTCCTAGTTGGTTACCAATTTTAAATATAGCATGTGTACCTGTCTATCTCAAGCTCCTTAACTATCCCTTCCCTCCATGCTTCCTCCAGGCAACCATAAATTCATTTTATAAGACACTGAGTCTCTGTTTTGTAAGTAAGTTCATTTGTATCCTTTCTTTTTGGAGTCCACATATAAGGGATGTCAGATGATATTTTTCCTTCTCTACCTCCTGACTTACTTCACTCAGTATGACAATCTCTAGGTCCACCCATTTTGCTACAAGTGGCATTATTTCATACTTTTTATGGCTGAGTAATATTTTGCTGTATACATGTACCACATTTTCTTTACTCATTCCTCTGTGGATGGATATATATGTGGCTTTCATGCCCTGATTATGGAAATAGTGCTGCAGTGAACATTAGATGCATGCATCTTTTTGAATTATGGTTTTCTCCAGACATATGCCCAGGAGTGGGATTGCTGGATCATATGGTAGCCTTCTTTTCACAGCTATTTGTAAGGCCTCCTCAGACAGCCATTTTGCTTTTTTGCATTTCTTTTCCATGGGGATGGTCTTGATCCCTGTCTCCTGTACAATGTCATGAACCTCTGTCCATAGTTCATCAGACACTTGATCAGATATAGTCCCTTAAATCTATTTCTCACTTCCACTGTATAATCACAAGGGATTTGATTTAGGTCATACTTGAATGGTCTAGCAGTTTTCCCTACTTTCTTCAATTTAAGTCTGAATTTGGCAATAAGGGGTTCATGATCTGAGTCATGGTCCTGGTCTTGTTTTTGTTGACTGTATAGAGCTTCTCNTCATACCTGAAATGGTCTAGCGGTTTTCCCTACTTTCTTCAGTTTGAGTCTGAATTTGGTAATAAGGAGTTCATGATCTGAGCCACAGTCAGCTCCCGGTCTTGTTTTTGTTGACTATATAGAGCTTCTCCATCTTAGGCTGCAAAGAATATAATCAATCTGATTTCAGTGTTGACCACCTGGTAATGTCCATGTGTAGAGTCTTCTCTTGTGTTGTTGGAAGAGGGTATTTGCTATGACCAGTGCATTTTCTTGGCAAAACTCTATTAGTCTTTGCCCTGCTTCATTCCGTATTCCAAGGCCAAATTTGCCTGTTACTCCAGGTGTTTCTTGACTTCCTACTTTTGCATTCCAGTCCCTTATAATGAAAAGGACATCTTTTTTGGGTGTTAGTTCTAAAAGGTCTTGTAGGTCTTCATAGAACCGTTCAACTTCAGCTTCTTCAGCATTACTCATTGGGGCATAGACTTGGATTACTGTGATATTGAATGGTTTGCCTTGGAAACGAACAGAGATCATTTTGTCGTTTTTGAGATTGCATCCAATTACTGCATTTCGGACTCTTTTGTTGACCATGATGTACAATTAATCTAGGAAAAATTACTGCAGGAGAGCCAATCTAACGTATTCCTAACTGGGAAATCTTTTTTTCTTAAAACAATTCTTTAGGCTATTAATCAAAATAAACAATATGCAAAATGTTTTAGAGCTGATGACTAGCTTTCACATACATAATTATGAATATGCTGATACATCCTGGGCTATCTTCAATGCCTTAGAGAAAGAGGCCCAAGAAAGGCCAATACTGTACTATAATTCCCAATTTGGAACAGTGAAAAAAAAATATTTTAAAAAACTTTTAATTTTGAAATAATTTTAGATTTACAGAAAAGTTCACTAATTCCCATATACACTTCACCTAGCTTTCCCTCATGTTAAAATCCATCCCCTGATTTTTTTTTTCTTGGCTGCTCCATGCAGCATGCTGGCTCTTAGTTCCCTAATCAAGGATTGAACCCACATGCTGGGCAGTGGAAGCACTGTCTTCACCACTGGACTTCCAGGGAAGTCCTCCCTAATATTAAAATCTAACACAGCCACAATACAATGACAGGAAATAATAGTAATGTACAATACTATTAACTAAACTTCAGACTTCGCTCAAATTCGACCAGTTTTCCTTCTAATGTCCTTTTTGTTTTCAAGGATCCAATCTAAGATCCTACATCACACTTAATTATGTCTCTTTAGTCTTCTTCAATCTGTGACAAAGAACTGTGACTTTCAAATTAAAATTAGTCAAGGTTAATCTGATTCTGAGAAAGTCATGGTATTTCTGGAAACAGCATTAAATACTGAAAACCTGCCTTGGGAATTGCTGGGTCTATGTGATAATCAAGAAAACATCCTAAAATAAAGAGCTACTAAAAAGCTACAGTGGTCTTACAGATGGAAAAAAGAATCACTTGTTAAATAAAAAGAAGACTTTGCTGAGATAGTCTGAATTGGTCAGTTATATTTAACATACCTGTCCACAGAAAAGAAGTCAACAATCAGTTATAACTCCCTGGAAAAGCACAGGATATCAGATAGAAATCAATACAACTCTTTTTACAGAGTAGTCATGAAAGATTAATTTGTTTTTAAAGGACCTGAATGTGTTCCATCTACAGATAAGGGAACTTATTAACTAAATTCAAGTATACAGAAGGTTATTAGAAGGCACTAAATTTCCCTTACATATGGACTCTCTTTTCTAAACTATAGTATAACAGTTGCTGAATTGTGGGTGACTCTAATTGAAACCCTTAACCCTTTGGAAGGTACACAATCTCTATACACTATTTAAGCTACTCAGGGAGAAGTGGCAAGATGGTTCTCTACAAACTTGGGTAGGTTACCTCCTATTCTTGAGGATTCTGGGTTGGAGCACATTAATTATAATGATGATTATAATCATTAAATATAAATATATTTACTTATTAAATTTACTTATTAAATTATTTATTAATTATTTACTATATTTACTAATGAATTCTCAGTTACCTGAAAAGGTAATGGTTTTTCATAATTCCTATTGGAGCTTAGAATCAATCCCTGAAGAGGAAAGATTAGAAGATATAACTGTGTATTAAAACCAAAACAAGTAAGTTTAGTGAGTCACAAGCAAATCTGGAGTGATCACTGTGGATGGTGACTGCAGACATGAAACTAAAAGATGCTTGCTACTTGGAAGGAAAGTTATGACAAACTTAGACAGCATATTAAAAAGCAGAGACATCAGTTTGCCAACAAAGGTCTGTATAGTCAAAGCTATGGTTTTTCCAGTGGTCATGTATGAATGTGAGAGATGGACCATAAAGAAGGCTGAGTGCCGAAGAATTGATGCTTTTGAACTGTGGTGCTGGAAAAGACTCTTGAGAGTCCCTTGGATTGCAAGCAGATCAAACCAGTCAGTCCCAAAGGACATCAACCCTGCATATTCACTGGAAAGACAGATGGTGAAACTCTAATACTCTGGCCACTTGATGTGAAGAGCTGACTCATTAGAAAAGACTTTGATGCTGGGAAAACTGAAGGCAAAAGAAGAAGGGGAAGCAGAGGATGAGATGGCTAGATAGCATCACAGACTCAGTGTACATGAGTTTGAGCAAACTCTAGAAGACAGTTGAGGACAGAGAAGCCTGGCATGCTGCAGTCTATGGAGTCGCAGAGTTGGGCATGATTTAGCAACTGAACAACAAAGAAAAAAACAAGAATAAGCTAACAAATAAAAAGTTGAAGATTCTGTTAGTGTACAGCCTTAAAAACTAAGAGAAAACAATGTCTTTGTGGTTTAAAAATTTATCAGTCAGGAAATGAAGGTAAATTGGAAGGATCCATGGCAGTAAGTGGGCTCCATCCACAGAAGATGCCATAGCAGAGGCATTGACTTCAGACTTGAGCTTAGCCACACCTGCCACTAAGACTGGAAGTCGAAATTTTCACATGTATAAAATGAGGATAGTTACAACATCTGTTTCTGAGGAATGTGCCTAGCATATAGTGAGTGCTTATCATCACTAAGGTCTCTTTGTTCTTTGGTTCAAGATTAGCATTGGGGTTCGTGTCTAAATTTTCCTGAGCCAGAGCCTGAGTTGCTGGCTGGAATTGGGCCTGAGTCACATTTCCCTGGGCCATTCTGGTTCAGATACAAATGTTTGAGACTGGGCCACAGGTGGACTCCTTTCTGAATTGACTCAGATACAGCAGAGAATTTTAGGAAACAGGAATTAGGTTAGGTACATTTCTTCAATAACAATTTCCAGATGGGTAATTTGTATAAATCAAAAGCCGATCCATTTTTGGATTTTAATTTTGAAGAATGAAAATTCTATATCTACGGCCTTAAAGCAGCATCTAACATGCTTATGATTAACTCAGCAAACTCCCAATAGTTATGAATATAGCAAAATGTGCATGTTGCCAGATAGCTTGACACTCATAATAGCCTTAAATTTCTAGAGATTACAGTCCTAAGCATGGCCTGAAAGTCTCTGCCCTTTGTCTACTGGGAATCATTTTGTTCTTTTAAGAAAGAGATAAGAAAATATCTTTAAGATGATTTCAGGCAGTTAATGGAACAGATGAGACAACGGCACAGGTGAAATATATTATTTCAATATTCTGGGGGGTGAGCCTGGTTCTGCTGATTTTGTATTTTCCAAATTTCTTAAAAAAAAAAAAAGACAATCATTCCATAATAGCGAATAATTCTCCACTAAATAGGATTTTGAAGGTCAAGATTTGCTTTATCATCAGCCCTGAAATCTCATATATAAAAACATGTTATAAGACCACTACTCATGCAAAGCAGTATTATTTTGATTTTATAGATGGTATAAGTTTGTGATTTTTTTTTCCCTCCTTCAAGATCAGGAATGAGATGGGTGGCTGAGGTCAGATGAAGCCTTACAAGGTATATGTTCCCAGTAAGGTCACTGTACATCTAGGGTTGGGTCTATTCTCTGCTTAATCAATTTCCCCCATCATTACTGGGCTCAGTGGGAAAAATTTACACTAACTAAATTTCTATGAGGCTAGCTCATACATTATAATATCAACTGATGAATCCAAACCAGGAAATGTGTCTAGTGGTTCTCTCTTGGAAGACCTTGTGATAACCCCAATTTACAGAAAAAAGAATAACATATTCTTAACAGATGTTTTATTATATTGTCAGTTTTTTTCTAAAGGATATTTCCATTTAGAGAACCAGTATCAGCAACTAAAAGCAAAAGCATCCTTCTTTAGTGGAAGAGATATAATGGCATATATTCCCTGATTTTCCTTTCTATATATCTGGACAGCAGACACACACCTTCCCTCCAATATCTCTTCTCCTTTTCTCCCACTATAATCACAGTTTTTAGCTTCCCAGCTTTCCTCACAGCTGTACATGGCCACATGTTTCATGGATTCATACATGATGACTCCCAAGGAAGTAACTGGGAATTATGCTTACTAGAGCACTGAAGGTATCATCCACCATATTCTGTTTTCTTTCTTTCTCCACCCTGTAATGTGGATGCCATGATATTGCTTAATGAGAACATGGTTTACACTCAAGGGGAAAACAGAGTACTAAGAAAAAGGGGATAAAATGGTAAAATGCCATCAAGTTCGCTATCACATCAGTGCCATCTCTTATATGCATAAGAAATAAATTTTAAACTTGTGTGAAACCAATTGTTTTGGATTTTGTTACTCACAGCTGAACCCATCTATCTAATATACAGCTGTTCTGGATGAGTACTATTAAAAATTATTTTGTATTAATAGACTGGTAAAAGGCAGACCATCTATCTTAGCTCCAGTTCAGAAAAATATGATTTTTTCTAAAACATTTCATTAGCTTTCTGTCATGATACCACATTACCTGAGGCACAGAGAGGCTGGGTTTTTCAAATTTAAAAAGCTGATTTTTTTCTTTTTTAACTGCAGCTACAAACTTGGCAAAAATATGCTCTGAGGATTGTATTTCTATGTATCCTGTTTCTAACAATTCACTTCTACTAATATATAATCACTGGTTATCACCAAATAAAATACCTAGCACGTAGCTCATCAAGCTCACATAAAAATTAAAAATGTAGCATGTAACAACAGACAATTGTATGTAACTTGTAGCATGTGACCACAGACATTGTATAGTGACTGAATTATGTAAAATGCTCAGCAGGAAAATTAGTTACAACTGGAAAATAGCAAATAAAAATAATGGTGGTGCAACAGTTTTAGTTAAATAGTCCCATAGAGTTACACATTATTATAATCATACATTATTAATCTACATCAAGGCAGCAAAAAAGAATTCTGGGACATAAATCTTTCCCACATTTATACTGAAATACCATTCTTTGTTTTGCAGCCACAGTAATAACTGTTTATAAGGCTTTTCTCATGATTTCTGACTGAACACCAGTCATGTGACACCAATCAACTTTCTTTATTTTAAAAAAAGTCACATTATCTCTTCTTATAGGATATGTTGGTGTGCCTATAAAAATCTTAATGTAACAAAAAAGGGATGTACTTCTCTGGTAGTCCAGTGGTTAAGAATCTGCCCTGCAGTGCAGGGAAAATGTGATCAAGTCCTGGTTGGGGAACTAAGATTACACAGGCTGCAGAACAACTAAGTTTGCATGCCACAACTAGAGAGCCCATATGCTGCAACAAAGATCCTGCACGCTGCAACTAAGACCTGATGCAACGGAATAAAAACATTCAGAAATCAAAAAGGGAACATGGAGAGATCTTGAAAACTTCATGCCTAGGTAAAAGATGCCAATCAAAAAGGATCACCTATTGTATGATACTATTTATTTGGTCTTTTATAGAAAGCCCAGAATAGGCAAATCTATAGGAAGAGTATGTTAGTAATTTCTCAAGGGTGGGAATGGTGTATGTGGGGGGATAGTGGCAGCACTGGGAATGATGGCTATGTGAGTAGGGCTTCTTTTGGGGATAATTATAATGAAGTGAGTCTGAGTGAACTCCGGGAGCTGGTGATGGACAGGGAGTCCTGGCATGCTGCGACTCATGGGGTCACAAAGAGTCAGACACGACTCAGCGACTGAACTGAATTGAATAATGAAAATATTCTAAAATTGATTGTGATAACAGATGCACAACCTTTTGAATATTCCAGAAACCACTGGACTGTAAAATTTAAATGAGTGAACTATATGGGATATAAACAACATATCAATAAAGCTGTTAAAAAAAGGAGCGGGGTAGTCTTAGCCACAGCAATCAGACAAGAAAAAGAAGAGGAATCCAAACTGGAAAGGAAGAAGTAAAACTGTCACTGTTTGTAGATAACATGATATTATACACAGAAAATATTAAAGACATCACCAGAAAACTACTAGAGTTCATTAATGAATTTGGTAAAGTTGCAGGATACAAAATCAATACAAAGAAACCTGTTGTATTTCTATATACTAACAAAGAACTATCAGGAAGAGAAATTAAGGAAACAATACTATATACCATTGCCTCAAAAAGAATAAAATACCTAAAAATAAGTCTAACTAAGGAAGTAAAAGACGTGTAGTTAGAAAACTTTATAAAACACTGATGAAAGAAATTGGAAGATGACACAAACAAATGGAAAGATATACCATGTTAATGGATTTTTAACAATGGCAATACTGTCAAAATGACAATACTGTCAAAAGCAATCTATTTTTCACAGAACTAGAACAAACAAATATAAAATTTGTATGCAAACATGAAAGACCTGGAATAGCCAAAGCAATCTTGAGAAAGAAGAGCAGAGCTGGAGGTATCATGCTCCCGGATTTCAGCGCAAAGCTACATTAATCAAAATAGTACAGTATTGACAAAAAGAGACACACAGATCAATGGAATAGAATGCATGCATGTGTGTGTGCATGCTCAGTCATGTCCAACACTTTGTGACCACAGAGACTGCAGCTCGCCAGGCTTCTCTGTCTGTGGGATTTCCCAGGCAAGAATACTGGAGCAGGTTGCCATTTCCTATTCCAAGGGATCTTCTTGACCCAGGGACCAAACCCACATCTCCTGTGTCACCTGCATTCTCAGGTAGATTCATTATCACTGAGCAACCTTGGAAGCCCATGGAATAGAATTGGAATGTGCTCAGTTGTATCTGACTCTTTGTGACCCCACAGAATGTAGCCTGTCAGGTTCCTCTATCTGTGAGATTATCCTATCAGGGATACTGGAGTGGGCTGACATTCCTCCTCTAGGAAATCTTCCCAACCCAGGGACTGAACCTGTGTCTCCTAAAGCTCCTGCACTGGCAGGTGGATTCTTTACCAATGGGCCACCTAGGAAGCCATGAAATAGAATAGAGAGCCCAAAAATAAACCCATGGATTTATGGCCAATTAATCTATGACAAAGGAGGCAAGAACATACAACAGAGAAATTATAGTCTCTTCAATAAGTGGGGAAAACTGAACAGCTATATGTAAAAGAATGAATATTTTCTCACTAAATGTAAAAATAAAATAAAAATTGATTAAAGAGCTAAACATAACACTGGAAACCATAAAACTCCTATAAGAAAACACAGGTAGAACACTTTGACATAAATTTCAGCAATATTTTTTTTGATCTGTCTCCTAGGCAAGGGAAATAAAAACAGAAATCAACATGTGGGACCTAATTAAACTCAAAAACTTTTGCACAGCAAAAAGCATGACAAAAGGAAAGCAATGACAAAACAAAAAGACAAACTACTGAATGGGAGAAAATGTTCACAAATGATATGACCAATAAGGAGTTAATATCCAAAATATATAAATAACACATGCAACTCAACATCAAAAAAAAAAAAAAAAGCAATCTGATTTAAAAATGGGCAGAAGACCAAAATAGACATTTTCCCAAAGAAGTCACAAAGATGGCTAATGAGCACATGAAAAGATGCTCAACACTACTAATCACCAGAGAAATGCAAATCAAAACCACACTGAGATATTATCTCACACCTGTCAGAATGGCTATCATCAAAAATACAAAAATAACAAATTNAGAAGTCACAAAGATGGCTAATGAGCACATGAAAAGATGCTCAACACTACTAATCACCAGAGAAATGCAAATCAAAACCACACTGAGATATTATCTCACACCTGTCAGAATGGCTATCATCAAAAATACAAAAATAACAAATTTTGGTGAAGATGTAGAGAAAAGGGAATCTTTGTACACTTGTGGTGGGGATGCAAATTGGTGCAGCCACTATGCAAAATATGAGGTTTCAAAAAAAAATGAGGTTTCTCCAAAAACTAAAAACAGAAGTACATTCAGTTCAGTCGCTCAGTTGTGTCCGACACTTTGCAATCCCATGAATCACAGCATGCCAGGCCTCCCTGTCCCTCACCAACCCCTGGAGTTCACCCAAACTCATGGGCATTGAGTCACAGATGCCATCCAGCCATCCCATCCTCTGTCGTCCCCTTCTCCTCCTGTCCCTAATCCCTCTCAGCATCAGGATCGTTTCCAATCAGTCAACTCTTTGCATAAGGTGGCCAAAATATTTGAGTTTCAGCCTCAGCATCAATCCTTCCAATGAACACCCAGGACTGGTCTCCTTTAGGATGGACTGGTTGGATCTCCTTGCAGTCCAAGGAACTCGCAAGAGTCTTCTCCAGTACCACAATTCAAAAGCATCAATTTTTTGGCATTCAGCTTTCTTCATAGTCCAACTCTCACATCCATAGTGTCTAGCAATTTCACTCCTAGGTATTTACATAACAACAACAACAAAACCCACCAAAACACTAATTCAAAAAGATACATGCATTCCAACATTCACAGCAGCATTATTTACAATAGCCAATATATGGAAGCAATCTAAAGTGTCCATCAACAGATGAATGGATAAAGAAGATGTGGTCTGTATACACAATGGAAAACTACATCATAAAAAAGAATAAAATCTTGCCATTTGCAGCAACATGGATGGACTTGCAGGGTGCTGCTGCTGCTGCTGCTAAGTCACTTCAGTCGTGTCTGACTCTGTGTGACCCCATAGACAGCAGTCCACCAGGCTCCTCTGTCCACAGAATTCTCCAGGCAAGAATACTGAGGGTGGGTTGCCATTTCCTTCTCCAATGCATGTATGCATGCTAAGTTGCTTCAGTCGTGTCTGACTCTGTGCGACCCTATGGACAGCAGCCCAACAGGCTCCTCTGTCCACAGAATTCTCCAGGCAAGAATACTGGAGTGGCCCTCTGTCCACAGAATTCTCCAGGCAAGAATCCTGGAGTGGCTTGCCATTTCCTTCTCCAATTTAATTGCNGACTCTGTGCGACCCTATGGACAGCAGCCCAACAGGCTCCTCTGTCCACAGAATTCTCCAGGCAAGAATACTGGAGTGGCCCTCTGTCCACAGAATTCTCCAGGCAAGAATCCTGGAGTGGCTTGCCATTTCCTTCTCCAATTTAATTGCTAAGTCACGTCTAACTCTTTGGAGCCCCATGGACCATAGCCCATCAGGCTCCTCTGTCCATGGGATTTCCCAGGCAAGAATACTGGAGTGCCATTTCCTTCTCCATGCAGGGAACTATGCTAAATGAAATAACTCACAGAAAAACAAATACTGTATGTCATAATACGTATGTAGAATTTTAAAAAATACAACACACTAGTGTTGTTGTTGTTCAGTTACTAAGTCATGTCTGGGTCTTTGCGATCCCATGAACTGCAGCACGTCAGGCTTCCCTGTCCTTCACTATCTCCCCAAGTTTGCTCAAACTAATGTCCACTGAGTCAGTGATGGCATCCAACCATCTCGTCCACTGTTACCCTCTTCTCCTCCTGCCCTCAATCTTTCCCATTATCGGGGTCTTTTCCAATGAGTCGACTCAGCATGAGGTGGCCAAAATATTGGAGCTTTAGCTTCAGCATAAGTCCTTCCAATGAATATTCAGGGTTAATTTTCTTTATGATTGTCTGATTTAATCTTCATGCAATCCAAGGGGTTCTCAATAGTCTTTTCAAGCACCCACAGTTTGAAAGTATCAGTTTTTCAGCACTCAGCCTTCTTTATGGTCCAACTCTCACATCCACACGACTACTGGAAAAACCATAGATTTGACTATATGGACCTTTGTCGGCTTTGATGTCTCTGCTTTTTAACATGCTTTCTAGGTGTGTCATAGCTTTTCTTCCAAGGAGCAAGTGCCCTTTAATTTCATGGCTGCAGACACCATCCACAGTGATTTTGAAGCCCAAGAAAAAGAAATCTGTCACGGTTTCCAATTTTTCCCCATCTATTTGCCATGAAGTGATGGGACCAGACGCCATGATCTTAGTTTTCTGAATGTTGATCTTTAAGCCAGCTTTTCCATTCTCCTCTTTCACTTTCATCAAGATGTTCTTGAGTTTTTTGCTTCTGCCATTAATGTCATATCATCTGCATACTTGAGGTTGTTGACATTTCTCCTGGCAATCTTGAATCTAGCTTGTAACTTATCCACCCCAGCATCTCACATGATGTACTCTGCATGTTAAGTTAAACAAGCAGGGTGACAATACACAGCCTTGATGTAGTCCTTTCCCAACTTTGAATGAGTCCATTGTTTCATGTCTGGTTCTAATTGCTGCTTCTTATGCTGTATACAGGTTTCTCAGGAGGCAGGCAAGGTGGTCTGGTATTCCCATCTTTTTAAGAATTTTCCACAGTTTGTTGTGATCCACACAGTCAAAGATTTTAGCATAGTTATAAAGCAGAACTAGATTTTTAAAAGGAATTCCTTTGCTTTTTCTATGATCTAGCTGATGTTGGCAATTTGGTATCTAGTTTCTCTGCCTTTTCTATATCCCTTTATACATACGGAAGTTCTTGGTTCACTTATTGTTGAAGCCTACCTTGAGGCATTTTGAGTATAACCTCGCTAGCAAGTGAATGAGCACAATTGTGTGGCAGTTTGAACATTCTTTGGCATTGCCCTTCTTTGGGACTGAAATGAAAACTGACATTTTTCAGTACTGTGGCCACTGCTGAGTTTTCCAAATTTGCTGGCATAGTGAGTGCAGCACTTTAACAGCATCATCTTTNTTTGGCATTGCCCTTCTTTGGGACTGAAATGAAAACTGACATTTTTCAGTACTGTGGCCACTGCTGAGTTTTCCAAATTTGCTGGCATAGTGAGTGCAGCACTTTAACAGCATCATCTTTTAGGATTAGAAATAGCTCAGCTGGCATTCCATCTCCTCCACTAGCTTTGTTCGTGTTATGCTTCCTAAGACCCACTTGACTTCACATTCCAGGATGTCTGGTTCTAGGTGACCACACCATCATGGTTATCCAGTTCATTAAGACCTTCTTTGTATAGTTCTCTGTGTATTCTTGCACCTCTTTTTAATCTGTTTTGGTTCTGTTAGGTCCTTGTCCTTTCTGTCCCTCATTGTGTCCATTGTGCATGAAATGTTCCCTTGGTATCTGTACTTTTCTTGAAGAGATCTCTAGTCTTTTCCATTCTATTGTTTTCCTCTATTTCTTTGCATTGCTCATTTCAGAAGACTTTCTCTCTCCTTGCTATTCTCTGGAACTCTGCATTCAGTTCGGTATATCGCCTTTCTCCTTTGCCTCTCACTTCTCTTCTCTTCTCAGCTATTTGTAAGGCCTCCTTAGATAACCACTTTGCCTTCTTGCATTTCTTTTTCTTGGGATGATTTTAGTCAACACCTTCTGTACAGTGGTGTGAACCTCCATCCATAGTTCTTCAGGCACTCTGTCTACCAGATCTAGTCCCTTGAATCTATTCATCACCTCCACAGTATAATCATAAGGGATTTGATTTAGGTCATACCTGAATGGCCTAGTGATTTTCCCTAATTTCTTCAATTTGAGCCTAAATTTGCAATAAGGAGCTGATGTTTTTGCTGACTGTATAGAGCTTCTTCATCTTTGGCTGCAAAAAATATAATCAATCTGTATTTGGTATTGACCATCTGGTGATGTCCATGTGTAGAGTCATTTCCTGTGATGTTGGAAGAGGGTTTTACTGTGAACAGTGTGCTCTCTTGACAAAATTCTATTTGCCTTTGCCCTGCTTCATTTTGTACTCCAAAGCCAAACTTGCTTATTACTCCAGGTATCTTCTGACTTCCTATTTTTGCGTTCCAGTCCCCTATGATGAAAAGGACATCTTTTTTTGGTGTTAGTTCTAAACGGTCTTGTAGGTCTTCACAAAATTGTTCAACTTCAGCTTCTTCAGCACATTGGTTGAAGATAGACTGAATTACTGTGATATTAAATGGTTTGCCTTGGAAACGGACAAGTCACTTTGTCATTTTTGAGATCGCACCCAAGTACTGCATTTCAGACTCTTCTGTTGACTGGGAGAGCTACTCCGTTCCTTCTAAGGGATTCTTGCAAACAGTAGTAGATATAATGGTCATCTAAATTAAATTCGCCCATTCCCATCTATTTTAGTTCACTGATTTCCAAAATGTCGATGTTCACTCTTGCCATCTCTCCTGTTTGACCACACTGAATTTACCTTGATTCATGGACCTAACATTCCAGGTCCCAATGCAATATTGTTCTTTACAGCTTTGGACTTTACTTTCACCACCAGGTATATCCACAACTGAGAGTCATTTCCACTTTGGCTCAGCCTCTTCATTCCTTCTGGAGCCATTTCTCTGTTCTTTCCCAGTAGCATACTGGACACCTAACGACCTGAGGGGCTCATCTTTCAGTGGCATATCTTTCTGCCTTTTCATACTGTTCATGAGGTTCTCAAGGCAAGAATACTGAAGTGGTTGCCATTCACTTCTCCAATGGGCCACAGTTTGTCAGGCCCTGAATAGCAGGGACATGTCCTTCAGCCACTTCACATAGCTGGATGGTATGCTCGGCGCCCAGGGTGTCCCACCACTGGCCTCGTTGAATGTGTGACCCTTCACTGGCTGTTGGATGTTGGTCAATGTGCCACCTGGGAGCCGAGGCAGCAGCTCTGCTGGAGTTGCAGGAAAGAGGGTCTGGTGAAGGCTGGAGCTGATGTTGGAGGATGCCCAGGAACAGAAAGTTCCTTGGCCTCACTGTTGCTACTGGCCACTCTGGGGCTGATCTGCCACCCAGGAGCAGAGGGCACCCTGGTCTCTTCACTGCCATTCGCTGCCCTGGGGCTGATCCGTTGCCCCAACACACTAGTGAATATAGCAAAACAGAAACAGACTCACAAACTAATGGTTATCAGTGCGGAGAAGGAAGCAGGGAGGAGCAATATAGAGGCAGAGGATTAAGAAGTACAAACTACTATGTATAAAATAAATAAGGTACAAAGAAATATTTGTACAGCACAGGGAATATAATCAACATTTTATCATAACTTTAAATGGTATATAATCTATAAAACTTTTGAATTGCTATGCTGTATATCTGAAAGTAACATAATACTATAAATCAAGTATACCTCAATTTTTAAAAGTTACTTCCTGAAAAAAAAAAGGGAGGGAAGAAAACTGACTTAAGATAACCATCAGAAATGAGATACCCAAAACCTCCTAACTTAAGAAAGTATATAGTACCGTTAAGTGGTAACAATTTCTTATATCATCTGACCATTACTGGAATGGAACTTCTAACCAGCCACAGTTAGGCAGCCAGGTTGAAATGGCAGCATAACTGGTCTCATATTTATGAAAAGGAGGGAAGTGAGTAACAGAAAAGACTGTTCTTGTGTTCACCCTTTCCATTGCTCCACCCCTTGCCTAACAACAACAATCACTAGGACAGTACTTTATTAAAGGTGATAAACTATACTCACAATGACTTCTGAAGTTACTCAATTATAAATTCAATAATTCTTAAAGGTTCCATTGTAATTATTCCTTTTGAGGCTAAGAGAGGTAGTACTTCACCAAAGCCAAACAGTTAATAAATAGTAGGGCCACACAAGGGCTTCCCTGGTGGCTCAGATGGTAAAGAAACAGCCTGCAACGCAGGAGACTGGTTTTGATCCCTGGGTTGGGAAGATTCAGCCCCTGGAGAAGGGACTGGCAACCCACTCCAGTATTCTTGTCTGGGAAATTCCATGGATAGAGAAGACTGGCGGGCTATAGTCCATGGGGTTAAAAGAGTTAGACATGACTTAGCTACTAACACACAGACATGACTTAGCTACTGTGTGTGTTAGTAGCTAAGTTACTTAAAGTTACTTTAAGTTACTTAAATCCCAACTTAAAAAAAAAAAAAAAAAGAAACAACTTACTTAAATGCTAGATGCTTTCCACCACATCACCTTATTTCTTTCTTGCCTATATAAAAATAAACTTGTAACTTTCTGTGTAAAAATATATGCTTAGGATTTAAAGAGTTAGAAGTTAGTCTGAATAAAATCTAAATGCAGCCTCTCTTCTACTAATTTCATTGCACTTGTGGTTAGTTATCTTAGCCTGAAAAAAGTCCTGAACTTCCTCGTGAAGAGTCAGTTTTCTTCAGCTTTACAGAAACCTTTAAGTTAGATAATATATACAATGTCAGAAAAAGAATATTAAAATTACAACCTCAGATATAATAAATTCAGATGTTACCCATACCATAACTTCATTAAATGTAGTGGAGTTATTCAACAAGAGTATCTTACCATGAGACGTGGGACTTCTATAAATTCAGATTAAACAATACCTGGCACTTAAAAGATACTCAATAAATATTATTGGGAACTGGACAAAGGCTGTATGGTGGGGCACAAGCCCAGAGGCTTCTGGCTGCAAATGAGGGTAAGGAGACAACACAGTTGAAACACATATTTCCAGAGGGTTCTCTCAATAAAAGAAGTATGTATGAAAAAAATGTTTTCGTATTAAATTTTATATTAGCCTATAATTAATTTACAATCTTGTATTAGTTTCATGTGTACAGCAAAGTGATTTATTCATACATATATTCACTCTTTCTCAGAATCTTTCCTGATAAAGATTAGTATAGAATACTGAGTAGAGTTCTTTGTGCTATTCATTAGGTCCTTGCTAGTTATCTATATATAGTAGTATCTGCTTGTTAACCAAGCTCCTGAATTATCCCTCCCCACTACCTTTTCCTATTGGTAACTGTAAGTTTCTTTTTTGACATCTGTTTTGTAAATAAGTTCATTTGTATCATTAAAAAAAATTAGATTCCACATACGAGTGATATGGTATTTGTCTTTCTCTCTATGACTTACTTCATTTAGTATGATAACCTCTAGGTCCATCTATGTTGCTGTAAATGGTGTTATTTCAAATCTTTTCATGGTTCACTAACATTCTATTGTATGTATGTACCACATCTTCTTTATCCATCCCTCTGTTGATGTTGATGGACATTTAGGTTGCTTCCATGTCTTGGCTATTGTAAATAGTGCTGCAATGAACTGAGGTGAATGTATCTTTTCAAATTATAATTTTCTCTGGATATATGCCGAGGAGAGGGGCTGCTGGATCATATGATAGCTCTAATTTCAGCTTTTTAAGGAACCTCTATACTGTTATACATAGTGGTTGTACCAATTTTCTAATACAATGCTACCAACACAGTTAGGAGAGTTCCCTTTCCCCCACATCTACTCAGCATTTATTTGTAAACTTTTTGATGATGGCCATGCTGACTGGTGTGAGGTGATACCTAACTGTAGTTTTGATTTGCATTTCTCTGATAATTAGTGATATTGAGCATCTTTTCATGTGCTTTTTGTCCATCTATATGTCTTATTTGGAGAAATGTCTATTTAGATCTTCTGCTCATTTTTTGATTGGGTTTTGTTTTTGATATACAGTGTATGAGCTGTTTTATTGTATATTTGAGAGATTATCCTTGGTTGACTGCTTTGTTTGCAACTATTTTCTCCCATTCTGTGGGCTGTCTTCATTTTGTTTATAGTTTCCTTTGTTGTGCAGAAGCTTTTAAGTTTAATTAGGTCCCATTTATTTGTTTTTACTTGCACTACTGTAGGAGATGGATCAAAGAAGATATTGCTACAATTTATGTCAAAGACTGTTCTATGTTTTCCTCTAAGAGTTTTATAGTGTCTGGCCTTACACATAGGTCTTTGATTCATTTTGAGGTTGATTTTGTGTATAGTATTAGGGAAAGTTCTAATCTCCTTTTACATGTAGTTTTTTCAGCACCACTTACTGAAGAAACTTGTCTTTTCCCCACTTAATATTCTTGCCTTCTTTATCACAGATTAACTGACTATAAGCATGTGGGTTTATTTCTCGGCTCTTTCCATCCTGATCTATTGATCTGTTTTTCCATCCTTGGGCCGTACCATACCTGTAGCTTTGTAGTAAAGTCTGAAGTGAGGGAATGTGATTCCTCCAGCTCTGTTTTTCTTACTCAGGATTTCATTGGCTATTTGGGGACTTTAGTGTTTCCATACAAATTAACAAAATTTTTTGTTATAGTCTGTTAAAAACGTCATTGGTAATTTGATAAGGATTGCAGTGAATCTGTAGATTGCCTTGGGGAGTATTGTCATTTTGACAATATTGATTCTTCCAATCAAAGAATATGGTATATCTTTCTGTTTATATAATCTTTGATTTCTTTCATCAGCTCCTTATAGTTTTCAGAGTACAGGTCTTTTGTCTCTTTAGCCATGTTATTTTCAGGTATTTTATTCTTTTTGATGGGATGGTAAATGGGATTGCTTCCTTAATCTTTCTTTCTGATCTTTCATTGTTAGTGTAGAGGAATGCAAGAAATTTCCATATATTAAGTTTTATCCTGCAATGTTACCAAATTCATTATTGAGTTCTAGTAATCTTCTGGTAGTATTTTGTTTCTGATTTTACAGAGAGTGCCTTCAGCTTTTCACAGTTGAAAATGATGTTAACTGTGGGCTTGTCATATATTGCCTTTATTATGTTGATATAGGTTCCCTGAATGCCCACTTTATGGAGACTTTTTATCATAAATGAATGTTGAAGAAGTATGTACTTTCTTCTTTATCTGAATAGTGAAAGTAGCCATACTACTCAGCACCAAGCATAATGACTTGCATAGAGGAAGTGTTTTGCAATCATCTGTTTTAATTCAATAGGTAGGGAAATGTAATTTTCAGCACTAAAACCTGAGTCTTGATGAGGAATAATCAGTTCAACTGACTAAAAATGATTATACTGATTTTATCTATGGTCTTTTGAGGCATCCCTCTATAAAGGTATTCTTTATCTTTCAGAAAAGACCCATAGTACTATTATTTTAAAATAAAACAGCATAATCATAGCAATATTTTGCCTATGGACAAATCATAATAGCACATACATTTAATGATCTCTCAAATATGATTAGAGGCTGTCTAGAGATGGTTTTGCAAAGAAGGCAATGGCAACCCACTCCAGTACTCTTGCCTGGAAAACCCCATGGGCAGAGGAGTCTGGCAGGCTGCAGTCCATGGGGTCACTACGAGTCTGACATGACTGAACGACTTCACTTTCACTTTTCACTTTCATGCATTGGAGAAGGAAATGGCAACCCACTCCAGTGTTCTTGCCTGAAGAATCCCAGGGATGGGGGAGCTTGGTGGGCTGCCATCTATGGGGTCGCACAGAGTCGGACACGACTGAAATGACTTAGCAGCAGCAGCAGCGGCAGAGATGGTTATGAAGCTAAAAACACCTGTTTCATTTTCATTTGATATCAAAGTTACTTTCCCCAGAATACACAGATTCAGAAGATAAATAAACACAATTGGCTTAAAGTAAAATAAAGCAAGAAAAATAAGTAAGGCTTTATATTTGCATGACTTTATTCAGTAATTACTGAATAAAAATGTCAAGAGATGAAGTTAAATAAGAGGTATTATGAGAAATAGTAATCGAAGGATTTTTTCCCATAAAGTACAATTTAAAGAAAAAGAATGATATTCAATGAAGAATTCTCCCTGCCTTTGAAGATATTTAAGCATTAATTCTATAATACACAACCTTGATTTCTTTAGTCTAGACACAATCTCATGAAAACACTTACCACATGTTAAGAATATACTATGTGAAAAGCAGTCTAAGAAGAGTGAATGATTTAGACATTCAGGGGCTGGGTCATGCTGACTCTGGAAATCTCTCAATTTTAAAAACTAATTAAATAAGAAATTGAAGTACCGATGGTGTACAATAGTGTATAAGTTACAATCAAGTGATTCACAATTTTTATATGCTATTTATACTATAAACTACTCCATTAATAGTTATTACAAAATATTGGCTCTATTCTCTTCCAATTTTTAAATTTTAATATAGTTAGTACTCTTTCCTCTTTGCTGCTTGATTTTAATTTATAAAAGCCTTTCATTTATCTTTATCTGTAACTTCCAGAGCAATTAGAGTGGTACATTCTCAACTGTTAAAAAAAAACAAGGACTTCCTTGGTGATCCAGTGGTTAAGAATCTGCCTTCCAATGCAGGGCACATGGGTTTGATCTCTGGTTGGGGAACTAAGATCCCACAAGCTGCAGACCAACTAAGCCCTTGCATGGCAACTGGAGAAGCTTGTGTGCCACAACTACGAAGCCCATTTGTTCCAGAACCTGTGCTCTGCAACAAAAGAAGCCCACGTGCCACAACCAGAGAAAGCCTGCATGCTACAACAAAGAGCCCACATGTGGCAATGAAGACCCAGAGCAGCAAAAAAAAAAAATCACATTTTTACTATAGAACTCAGAAGTTCATTGTATATTTATTAAAACAAAAGATTATATAATTCCTTTTATCCTGATTCAAATTCATTCTCTCTTATCAAGAACATTAGCAGTGTAAGATTACTTGGCAGTCTCTCATATAAAATGTATTTCAGAGTAACCCAAAACAGTGTTAGTTGATGATATACACGTCTTTCTTTATAGAACTCCTGATAATAAATGTAGAAGAGAGGACAGGATAAGAAAATCACCATTTTGGGATTTCCCTGGTGGTCCAGCGGTTAAGAATCTGACTGTCAATGCAGGGAACATGGGTTCCATCTCTGTTCTAGGAGGATCCCATACACTAAGGAGCAACTAAACCTTTGCGCCATAACTACTGAGACTGCACTCTAGAACCCACGAGCCGCAGCAACTGAGCCCACGCACCGCAACTACTGAAGCCCTCCTGGCTAGAGCCTGTGCTCTGCAACAAGAGAAGCCACCACAATAAGGCCAAGCACCGCAACTAGAGGGTAGCCCCTACTGGCTGCAACTAGAGAATGCCTGCATACAGCAATTTAGACCAGTGCAGCCATAAATAAATAAATAATAATTAAAAAAAAAAGAAAATTACCATTTTGCCACAAAGGATGCTGACATGACCATCAGCATGGTCTTTTAGCATCACTAGAAGTGAGGTAGCCAGAACTACCCACTACCCCAGCAGGACTCTGGATGTGATGCAATATCAAGCATCTCCTAAGCATTCTTGCCAAAAACTTTAAATCTGTTTTAATCAAATCCAAAATATGAGAAATTCCATAAGACAACTGGCCTGGTTCCTATAACTAGTCCATGACACACAAAGAAAAAGTGGGGAGAAAGGAAGGAGGAACGGCCCTAAATCAAAACAGGCATGAGGCACAAAACGACCAAACACGATCTGTGGACTCGGAAATCCTGGTGTGAACAAATCATCTCCAAAAAAAGATATTCTTGAGATAATCAAGCAAACTTTAACAGCATCTAGCTATTAGGTGATACCAAGGAGTAATTGTTAATTTTATTAGGTACGAGAATAGCATTTTGGTTCTGTAAGAAAACATCCTTATTTTAAAAAGATGCATATAGAAGTATGTCAGGAAGTATGTACAAAAATGCCTTGGATTTGCTTTAAAATACTTCAGCAAACAAAGTAAAAGTAAAAACGATAAATGACATATTTCTGAATGTATTTAGTTACTTATAATAAAAAAAATTAAAAAGAAGAACCTCATTAGCAGAGAAACCTGAAAGATAGTACAGGTCAATCTATTTAGTAATATTAATCTTGGGTATAAAATAAATGGATCAATGAAAAAATTAACGCTGCAGTGCTTATTTAGATACTGAATGAGTTATATGGAAAATATCAATTTTCTCTTTGTATCATATGGTTAGTGCTAAAAATTGTGCTATAAAGCAAATATCCCCCACTGCTCCATAGATTCACACACTGAAATCTAATCCCCAATGTAATGGTATCTGGAAGTGATTAAATGTTGAAGGTGACACCCCCAAGAATGGGATTGATGCCCTTATATAAGAGGCCCCCCCCAAAAAGACTCTAGATAGCTTCCTCACCTCTTCCATCACAGGAGGACATAGCAAAAAGACAGTGAAAAATACTGTCTATGCACCAGCAAGTGAGCCCTTACCAGACACTGAAACTGCTGGTCTTGGATTTCTGAGCCTTCAGAATTATGAGGAATTTCTATGGGTATTTTGTTACAGCAGCCAGAACAGATTAAGACAATCTGACACCTGTGAAATATAAAGTTTTATTCCTGAGGTATGTTATACTACTGAAAACCCATGGCAAAGACTAAGAAGTTTTACAGGATATATTAAAAATTTTTTTTTAGGAATCCAACTTTTCCCTCTCCTCAAAACTGTGGAGTTTATATAATTCTGGAGTTCTAAATAGATGGAGGCAGTGAATTGAAATAGAGAAAATTGAAACACAGAAAACAGAAATCACAGTTTGTATTTTGAACTGAACTGTGTGAGCTTTGGATTATCCAGGTGGACTCTAAACCCAGTGACAATGTCTTTATAAGAAAGAAAAAGAAGACCATGTGAACATGGAAGCAAAGAATGGAGTTACGTAGACAAAAATCAAGGAATGTGTGGAGCAATGAAAAGTTGGAAGAAGCAAGGAAGGATTCTCTCCTAGTTTTTGGAGGGAGTGCAGCAACTCTGTTGACACTCTGATTTCATTTAGACTTCTGGCCTTTCAAACTGTGAGAGACTAAATTTCTACTGTTTCAGGCCATCAATTTTGTAGTAATTTGTTACAGCAATGCTAGAAAACTATACAGCCTCTTTGCTGCATTCTAACAAATCATTTTTATTTACCTCACTTTTATTTACTGCAAAAGTTCTATAATGGTTAATTACTTCAAGAGTATCAGAAGAAATAAAAAATATATACGCTCCCCAAATCTCTCCTTATTTGCCAGCCATTTTCTACAAAGGTCTCAATTTCCTTTGCCAATAATCTTTCAGGGAATTCCCTGGCAGTCCAGTGGTTAGGACTTGGCACTTTCACTGCAATAGCCTGGGTTCTATCCCTAGTCAAGGAACTAAGATCTCATAAGCCACTTGGTGTGCACCCCCTACCCTAGATTGTTCCAAAAGTCCCAGTGCAGGATACCAAGTGAAAGTGAAAGTCGCTCAGTGGTGTCTGATTCTTTGCGACCCCATGGACTGTAACCTGCCAGGCTCCTCTGTCCATGGAATTCTCCAGGCCAGAATACTGGAGTGGGTAGCTGTTCCCTTCTCCAGGGGATCTTCCCAACCCAGGTCTCCCGCATTGCAGGCAGATTCTTAACCATCTGAGCCACCAGGGAAGTCCCACCTGAATAGCAAGATACCAACTGAATAGAAAAGATCTGTGTTCTTGTGAAAGTTGACAATATCAACTGAGACATGTGGTGGATTGGAGAATAAAAGCCTGGGTTCTAAACCTGACCCAGGTGACTATGTGAACCTAAACAGCTTACTGCTTTGACTTTTTGCTTTATTGTTCATCAATAACCCTTTGAGAGATGCAGTAAGGAGTAAAGAAGAAATGCATGTAAAGATTCTGACGTTGTTGTCTAGTTGCTGAGTTGTGTCCGATTCCTTTGCAATCCCATGGACTGTAGCCTGCCATGCTCCTCTGTAAGAGGAGGATTTTTCAGGCAAGAATACTGGAGAGGGTTGCCATTTCCTGCTCCAGAGAATCTTCCCAACTCAGGGATCGAACCCACATCTCCTGCATTGGCAGGTGGATTCTTTACTACTAAGCCAACTGGGAAGCCCAAATAGGTTAGCTACTGTGAAAGATGTGATTTTTGGGTACTATATTGCTTCTGGCTATTGATATACTGCTCTATTATATTTAAAAAAACTTACTACCACAAAATTTCCTCTGGGCTGCTTTCAAGGACAATTAATACATTTAGGTAAAATCTTTTATTTAATTATAGCCAAGCATGAAATTTCCAACACACGTCTGAAGAAGTTTTGCAATTTCTTTTGCACTAAAGGAAAAGAATGAAAGCCTACATTTTTGATTTACGTTTTCACTAATTTTCCATAAATTATACTGGCTCATACTTTGATGTTTGCCAAACTTTTTCTCTCAGTCTAAGATGAAGAGCTTATTTGGATGTTTCAAGTTTATACCACTGAGCAAAATTTTTCATGCTCAGAGTTAGGAGAGACCAATAAAGAGGTACAAGTAATTTATAATATTTTGGTTTGCCTAGATAAACTTAACAAACAGGTAATACAGCACCATTCAATCTCCAAATTAAAAAAAAAAGATAACATAAAGTATACTGATAGACTACTGGTGAAGTTATTAACTTTGAGAATTCAATAAACACTGTCATCAAATGAACTACTCATTATACCTGCAGTGCCATATTTGTACTTCTTTTGTTCTCAATTAAATAATTACAACATTAAGTTTGCTAGAAAAGAACTGTATCTGATACCTGTCTAATTAGGAAAACATAAATAGACAAAATGATTTTAAGATAATATGTATAATTAATGTTCTACAGAAGCCACAAACTTCTATAGTTGCTAAAATAGTAAGTGAATCAAAATACACCTAACAGCATTGAATCCATAAAAATTCAAGTTGCATTACACTTTTTCAGAGCAAAATCACTATATAATACGAGGTTTACTTGTAATGCTATCTAAAAAGTAGCTTCCTTTCCTTGCCATTCAGGTTTGTTCCAACTCAAATCCATGGAGGTGCAGAGCAACTATCTGGTGTCATACTGTCTTTAGAGCAGGTGGAGGGTCTAGGCTGACTTTCCCAACCAAAAGTAAGGCCACTGGTCAGTTGTTCCTAGGCCAGCTAGTATGGAACAGTGTCTGATTTCTACCTTCAGAGCAGATAAAGCTCAGTCAGCTGGCTTTCAAAGGACTGCCTGCACTAGTGTTCACATTTCCTTTCAAACCATCTGGCATTCTTTTTGTATCTTAAATTTATTTAACACTACATTCTAATGTCTGAAATGCTCAGATAATTGCAGGCGTCTCCACTGCCTACCTAGATAAGAAAAAGGCAGAGTAACTGGTAAGTCAATTACTTCAAGAAACAATTTCTAAAATTAAAAATCAAGACAGAAAATAAGAGGTACAGACAATTTAACATGTGGAAAAGTTTTAAGACTCCCTTCAGGCTGGCTGGACACAACTCTCCCTACTTTGGACTTCTATTAATACATAGCCTGTGTTTATCCCTCAGTGAGGCCTGTAGAATGGATTTTGTATTGTATCATATATTTATCCTCCTAGCTAGCTAGTAAGTGAAAAGAATAGTATCTTATAACTACTTAAAAGAATCTGTTGATGACATACTGGGTGTTTTAAAAGTTCCATTACCATAAATAAGAAAATTGAATGAAAAATAACATGAATTAACACAAAGAAGCAGCCTCACCTCTGGGCAAGCCAAATAAACAAAGTACAGAACTTGGCTTAAAATAAATATATTTCATCAAGTTATCAAATGATTTATCAGTGACCAAACTGCTGGGAAGTGCTAGGGGGTGCTCATTTGTCAATGAAGATCATTTAACCAATCTATTGATATTATGTGGGGGTAATGTGGGGAATAGAAGAGCAAGGAATTAGAAAAAATCCAACAAAACTAAAAACAGGAGAGTCACATTCATAGTCAATATACTCTGCTGCTGCTGCTAAGTTGCATCAGTCGTGTCTGACTCTGTGCGACCCCATAGACGGCAGCCCACCGGAGATATAAATACTTCAAACAAAAATACTACAGTGATAAAAAAGAAAAAATACAAAACTACAGTGACCAAGTCAGATCAAACATTAGAAACCAGAGAAGAGTATACAAACAATAACTGTAACTATTTTCATTGTATTAGCCACCATGTCAAGTACTGGGTTTAGCATTTTACATGTTATCTCACTTGACCCACATAACATATGAGGTAGGTACTTTCTTATTTCCACCTTGCAGATGAGGAAACAGAGAGGTTAATCTGCCCAAGGTCACATGGCAAAAAGTGAAAAGAACTAAAATTCAACTCCAATCAGTCTGACTGATCAGTCAATCAACATAGGTGTAAGACTGCCAATTTAAATTATACTTAGGAAAGAAGAAAATGTAATGTAACATAGGTAAAATTCAACCATTAATACAGTCTTCATAATTTTTCAATTTTCAAGTGTAGTAAAAAGTAGAGAATAATTAAAAAAAATAAATGAAAAGTGATTTTCTTGTTAGAAATTTTTTAAAAAAGAGCTATTCTACCAGGTTAAATATGTCAGTTATGCCTTTTTTACCCATGTACTGAGTAGGTACTTGTGTCAATTGCTGTCCTAGGAACATAGTGGTAAACAGGATAGATTAGGTCTTGCTTTCCTGGAGCTCACTTTCCAGTGGAGGGTAAGAGACAAAAAAATTCAGTCAACAACAGAATTTCAGAGAGTGACACATAGTACAGAGGAGATAGGGAGGAAATGTGTAGACTACTCTTTTGAGACATTTAACCATGAAGGTAAACAGAAAGAGATGGATGTAAGGCAGGGGAAAGTTGTTTTAATTTTTTGTTGATTTTAAAGATGGGNAACCTGCCAGGCTCCTCTGTCCATGGAATTCTCCAGGCCAGAATACTGGAGTGGGTAGCTGTTCCCTTCTCCAGGGGATCTTCCCAACCCAGGTCTCCCGCATTGCAGGCAGATTCTTAACCATCTGAGCCACCAGGGAAGTCCCACCTGAATAGCAAGATACCAACTGAATAGAAAAGATCTGTGTTCTTGTGAAAGTTGACAATATCAACTGAGACATGTGGTGGATTGGAGAATAAAAGCCTGGGTTCTAAACCTGACCCAGGTGACTATGTGAACCTAAACAGCTTACTGCTTTGACTTTTTGCTTTATTGTTCATCAATAACCCTTTGAGAGATGCAGTAAGGAGTAAAGAAGAAATGCATGTAAAGATTCTGACGTTGTTGTCTAGTTGCTGAGTTGTGTCCGATTCCTTTGCAATCCCATGGACTGTAGCCTGCCATGCTCCTCTGTAAGAGGAGGATTTTTCAGGCAAGAATACTGGAGAGGGTTGCCATTTCCTGCTCCAGAGAATCTTCCCAACTCAGGGATCGAACCCACATCTCCTGCATTGGCAGGTGGATTCTTTACTACTAAGCCAACTGGGAAGCCCAAATAGGTTAGCTACTGTGAAAGATGTGATTTTTGGGTACTATATTGCTTCTGGCTATTGATATACTGCTCTATTATATTTAAAAAAACTTACTACCACAAAATTTCCTCTGGGCTGCTTTCAAGGACAATTAATACATTTAGGTAAAATCTTTTATTTAATTATAGCCAAGCATGAAATTTCCAACACACGTCTGAAGAAGTTTTGCAATTTCTTTTGCACTAAAGGAAAAGAATGAAAGCCTACATTTTTGATTTACGTTTTCACTAATTTTCCATAAATTATACTGGCTCATACTTTGATGTTTGCCAAACTTTTTCTCTCAGTCTAAGATGAAGAGCTTATTTGGATGTTTCAAGTTTATACCACTGAGCAAAATTTTTCATGCTCAGAGTTAGGAGAGACCAATAAAGAGGTACAAGTAATTTATAATATTTTGGTTTGCCTAGATAAACTTAACAAACAGGTAATACAGCACCATTCAATCTCCAAATTAAAAAAAAAAGATAACATAAAGTATACTGATAGACTACTGGTGAAGTTATTAACTTTGAGAATTCAATAAACACTGTCATCAAATGAACTACTCATTATACCTGCAGTGCCATATTTGTACTTCTTTTGTTCTCAATTAAATAATTACAACATTAAGTTTGCTAGAAAAGAACTGTATCTGATACCTGTCTAATTAGGAAAACATAAATAGACAAAATGATTTTAAGATAATATGTATAATTAATGTTCTACAGAAGCCACAAACTTCTATAGTTGCTAAAATAGTAAGTGAATCAAAATACACCTAACAGCATTGAATCCATAAAAATTCAAGTTGCATTACACTTTTTCAGAGCAAAATCACTATATAATACGAGGTTTACTTGTAATGCTATCTAAAAAGTAGCTTCCTTTCCTTGCCATTCAGGTTTGTTCCAACTCAAATCCATGGAGGTGCAGAGCAACTATCTGGTGTCATACTGTCTTTAGAGCAGGTGGAGGGTCTAGGCTGACTTTCCCAACCAAAAGTAAGGCCACTGGTCAGTTGTTCCTAGGCCAGCTAGTATGGAACAGTGTCTGATTTCTACCTTCAGAGCAGATAAAGCTCAGTCAGCTGGCTTTCAAAGGACTGCCTGCACTAGTGTTCACATTTCCTTTCAAACCATCTGGCATTCTTTTTGTATCTTAAATTTATTTAACACTACATTCTAATGTCTGAAATGCTCAGATAATTGCAGGCGTCTCCACTGCCTACCTAGATAAGAAAAAGGCAGAGTAACTGGTAAGTCAATTACTTCAAGAAACAATTTCTAAAATTAAAAATCAAGACAGAAAATAAGAGGTACAGACAATTTAACATGTGGAAAAGTTTTAAGACTCCCTTCAGGCTGGCTGGACACAACTCTCCCTACTTTGGACTTCTATTAATACATAGCCTGTGTTTATCCCTCAGTGAGGCCTGTAGAATGGATTTTGTATTGTATCATATATTTATCCTCCTAGCTAGCTAGTAAGTGAAAAGAATAGTATCTTATAACTACTTAAAAGAATCTGTTGATGACATACTGGGTGTTTTAAAAGTTCCATTACCATAAATAAGAAAATTGAATGAAAAATAACATGAATTAACACAAAGAAGCAGCCTCACCTCTGGGCAAGCCAAATAAACAAAGTACAGAACTTGGCTTAAAATAAATATATTTCATCAAGTTATCAAATGATTTATCAGTGACCAAACTGCTGGGAAGTGCTAGGGGGTGCTCATTTGTCAATGAAGATCATTTAACCAATCTATTGATATTATGTGGGGGTAATGTGGGGAATAGAAGAGCAAGGAATTAGAAAAAATCCAACAAAACTAAAAACAGGAGAGTCACATTCATAGTCAATATACTCTGCTGCTGCTGCTAAGTTGCATCAGTCGTGTCTGACTCTGTGCGACCCCATAGACGGCAGCCCACCGGAGATATAAATACTTCAAACAAAAATACTACAGTGATAAAAAAGAAAAAATACAAAACTACAGTGACCAAGTCAGATCAAACATTAGAAACCAGAGAAGAGTATACAAACAATAACTGTAACTATTTTCATTGTATTAGCCACCATGTCAAGTACTGGGTTTAGCATTTTACATGTTATCTCACTTGACCCACATAACATATGAGGTAGGTACTTTCTTATTTCCACCTTGCAGATGAGGAAACAGAGAGGTTAATCTGCCCAAGGTCACATGGCAAAAAGTGAAAAGAACTAAAATTCAACTCCAATCAGTCTGACTGATCAGTCAATCAACATAGGTGTAAGACTGCCAATTTAAATTATACTTAGGAAAGAAGAAAATGTAATGTAACATAGGTAAAATTCAACCATTAATACAGTCTTCATAATTTTTCAATTTTCAAGTGTAGTAAAAAGTAGAGAATAATTAAAAAAAATAAATGAAAAGTGATTTTCTTGTTAGAAATTTTTTAAAAAAGAGCTATTCTACCAGGTTAAATATGTCAGTTATGCCTTTTTTACCCATGTACTGAGTAGGTACTTGTGTCAATTGCTGTCCTAGGAACATAGTGGTAAACAGGATAGATTAGGTCTTGCTTTCCTGGAGCTCACTTTCCAGTGGAGGGTAAGAGACAAAAAAATTCAGTCAACAACAGAATTTCAGAGAGTGACACATAGTACAGAGGAGATAGGGAGGAAATGTGTAGACTACTCTTTTGAGACATTTAACCATGAAGGTAAACAGAAAGAGATGGATGTAAGGCAGGGGAAAGTTGTTTTAATTTTTTGTTGATTTTAAAGATGGGCAATGTCAGAGTATGTATGTATGCTGATATTGACGGTACCTTGGAAAATTGCTGAGGATGTGAAAAAGAACACAAAAGCAGAAGTCAAGTTCTTAACTAGCTCTGAGGGGGAGTAAGGTGGGGAGGCAAGTTGACCTCTGATGGGAAGAAAACAGAAAACAAGGATTCTAAGCAAGGTGGATTTATAGATTTGGTGAGGAAAGGATGAGAAATATCTGTCTGATAACTTTTAAACCCTCAATGAAGTACTCAGCCCACTTATCAGCATGGGGACGGGTGGGCTCCTTATGAAGTTAAAGAGTGTGGAGAGATTAATATAGGCAAAAATTAAGAATTACAAATTATTAAGAATCTGGCAATTTTCTGGGGGCAGTGATGAGAGTAGTCCACTTCAGATTTTTAGTCCTGAATCTGAAGTTCTCTAGTAATATTCAATTTATATGATATAAGCCCTTGGAGAAAGCTAGATGAGGAGTAAAGCAGCTGTAAAAAGAAAAAAAATCATGGGTTAAAAAATATTTTAAAATATGTATCCCTGAGATAAACACTAAGTCACTGACAATGTCCAAACAAGCCCGGTCTATGTAACTCCATTTGCCTGTATCTTCGTATCACAGAAATTCTTGCAAATAATGTGTTTGTCTTAGGTAGTCATGATGTATTTAATCATGAAGCTTATAGATTGTTTTTTTTTTTTTTTTGGTCCTAAATGGCTCTATCACTTCCTAAAGCAGATTAAAAAAAAATGCAACTGATGGTCTTCATGTTGATTCCAGAGGTGATTACATTTCAATGCTGAAAGACACTTTCTCTGGTGTTAACTGATATTTCTAGTCAAAAGTAAACTGATGATTTCATTTAAAAGTAAAATAAATAAATAAATAAAACACCCCCTCAAGGTGGGTGCTTTTGATCATCCAACTGTATTCCTAAACGACGATGTTGGCTCAAGACCCAAAACATCCTGGGAAGCATAGGTTGTTTGCACAGGTTCAAGAAGAGGAAACAAAGATTGCATCTCTTGATGGATGCATGTCAACATCATGAAGAATAGCATACTGGGTGAGATAGTATGTATGCCTGTGTGCACATACATATAGATATTTGGGGAAATATCTGCCCTACAAGCAAAAGGAAAGAAAAAGGAACACCATGAAACACCATTTTAAGGAACACCATGAAATGTCAGAATACCAGGGATAAACAGAAGATCCTACAGTCTTTCAGAGCGGGAGGGAAAAGACAATGGGGATTACAAATGGAAGCCTTCAAGAGACAGACACTAATTTTCAATCTAGAATTCAACATCCAGTGAAACCACCATTCAAGTGTGAGGGTAAAATGAAGACATTCAGACATGCAACTTCTGAATTCAGGAAGATATTTCAGAGTTTGCAGATATTCTTTCTCAGGAAGCTACTAAAGAATAAGGAAGACAGGATCCAGGAAATCAAGGATGCAACATAGGAGGAAGGCAAAGAGAATTCACAAGAAGATAAAAAGGGAGGTCCTATAAGACAGCTAGGAAATATAAATGAAACAGATTATCTGAATATATTGAAAGATGATCATTTCTGCCATAAGATTTGAGGAGAATTTGTGACTGGTAAAAAGAAAACTAAGCAAATGAAGAACAAACAAAAGTGGCAATTATTTAACTCAGGAGAAATAAAGTTGTACAAGAACGAAACATAATAGGTAATACATATGCAATACAGCTCATACACTGCCACAGTCATATAAATACTGAATACTGACTTAACTGGAAACTGTAAAGTATAGATATGAGGTAGGGGGGTGGTTGAAGTATGGTTATGTGGAACAATTAAGTACTCAACTTCCAAACTAGAACTCCGTGGATAATAGACAAAGGTAGAAAATCAAGGAATTGCAGTTTAAACATTGAAAATGAAATAAACATAAAGGTAAATACTAGAAAGAACTGCTAAGAATTCAAAATAATTGAACCATATGAAACCACTGATTTTTGGTAACTCTGCAATCTAAAAAAAAAAAAAGGCTTTTTCATATAGTTTAAGCTGCTATTAAGTTAGTGCAAAAGTAGTTGTGGTTTCAGACTGTGAATTTTAAATCATTATAACTAGGCTCAAACACATCTTTATTAATCAAAATGGAACCATCACAATCAACACATTTTTGTCAACAAGAAATAAGCTTTTTAATTCCTGTTGTGTAAAAGTCTGTGCTTTGGGATTCGATGAACTCTTGGAAAGCATTTTCTGCTTCCTGCTGGTTGTGGAAGCATTTTCCCTGGAAAAAGTTGTTGAGATGCTTGAAGAAGTGGTAGTCAGTTGGCAATAGGTCAGGTGAATATGGCATTTGAGGCAAAACTTCATAGCCAAGTTCATTCAAATTCTGAAGCTTTGGTTGTGTAACGTGTGGTCAGGTGATTTGTGGAGGAGAACTGGGCCCATTCTGTTGACCAATGACAGCTGCAGGTGTTGCAGTTTTCAGTGCATCTCATCGATTTGCTGAGCATACTTTTCAGATGTAATGGCTTTGCTGGGATTCAGAAAGCTGTAGTTGATCAGATAGGCAGCAGACCACCAAACAAGGATTACGACCTTTTTTTCGGTGCAAGTCTGGCTTTGGGAAGTGTTTTGGAGTTTCTTCTCTGTCCAACCACTGAGCTAGTTGTCACATAAAATCCACTTTCATCACACATTATAATCTGATCGAGAAACGGTTCACTGTTGTTGCATAGGATGAGAAGACTACACTTTAACATGATTGTTTTGATTTTTAGTCAGCTCATGAGGCACCCACTTATTGAGCTTTTTCACCTCTCCAATTTGCTTCAAATGCAGAATGACTGTAGAATGGTTGATATTGAGTTCTTTAGCAACTTCTCACATAGCTGTATGAGCTTTGATGATTGCTCTCAATTGGTTGTTGTCAACTTCCAATGGCCAGCCACTGTGCTCCTCATCTTCAAGGCTCTGTCTCCTTTGCAAAACTTCTTGAACTTCTACTGCATTGTACGTTTGTTAGCAGTTCCTGGGCCAAATGCGCTGTTGATGCTGTGAGCTGTCTCTGCTGCTTTATGACCCATTTTGAACTCCAACTAAAAAAAATCGCTGGAATTTGCTTTTTGTCTGACATCATTTCTATAGTATAACATAACCACATTTATTTAAGAATGTATTCCAATATCAAATGACAAACTTCAACAATGCAAATTGCAATGACTTTTGTATCGATTTAATAATACATTATGATAAGATTACTGATTTTAGAATAAACTGCCATTTGAAACAGAAAACAATTAGTATTTGGCTGCACAGCATATAGGAACTTAGTTCCCCCACCAGGGATCAGTCCGTGCCCACTGTAGTGTAAGCAGAGTCCTAATCACTGGATCACCAGGGAATTCCCAGAAAACAATTACTGACAAAATGCTGGGAGGATAATGTATCCCAGTTTGGGTGACAAAGTGTCATCATATATACTATTACTAACATAACAATATTAGTATTTCTAATGAATATAAATATTATATTTATTAATAAAACAGCATGTAACCTATTTTGGCAATATAGATATTACTTTGGAATTTTTCTTCAATCATTATCCTACAAAAATGCAAAACTATGGACTGGTAAAGATTTTGATTAACAGAATGCTGAATAACAAGGCCAGGATGTTTTTAGTTTCCTTTGTTGGTACAAACAATAGCTAAGTCATGCTTGCAAAATTAAAGTTGCCCAATACTGTAGTACTATGCAAGCCTATTTCAGTGATAATTCCGGTTACATTATGCTGTTTATTTAAGACTTCCCTTTATGATTTGTTTTAAAAGGCTTCCTAAAAGAGAAAAATCTTATGCAGGCAATTCATAAGTTATTTGGGTTGCTTCAGTATTAGTGACACTAGTTAATGTAATTAATGAAGCACTCATTTATAAGTTGCCTTATTTTGAGTTAAAGTCATAAAAATTTTATTTAAATCTGACATCATAATGCCAAAATTTCAAACTGAAAAATCAACTTTTATTAGTTTTAACTTTTACAAAGAAAGAATTTGATCATGCTAACATAAGGTGAGATTTTTACCAAGAATAATGGATCCTGTTACAACCAATGGAAAATTTCTCTTTCAAATTAAAAGCAAATGTTTGCAACAGAGGGAATATACATAAAAAGATGCTATGGAAGACTGCTTAGTTTCAATTTCATTTTGCACTGAAAACTATCAGGAATTAAAATACACGTTATTAAAAATAACCTTAAAGGGAATCTTAAAACTGAATCAGTTCAACTATTCATATCCTCTAATTAGCTCCTCACTTTTGTTTTTTTACTGCTGCTATTCTGAATCAAAAGATCATAAGAAAAGTATATTAATATTTGGAGGTATGTTTCTTACAACAACTGAGTTTAGCTAATTTCCTGTCACTCTGCAAAATTATAAGGGTACAAAAAAGAAACAGCAAATGCAACTACCAACTATCTTCTAAAACTTATAAGATCTAGTTTAAGAGAGAAAAAGGTCCAAGTGAAACAGCAAGGAATAGCTGGTGCTATTATAACTGCTTATTTTTAATTGGTCCATATCAGCTGTGACTCCTCATAACTTCACCAAGAAAACAGTCAGGCAGTCAGTCCCCACAGAGCCAAACTGCGGGAAACTGCGGAGCTTCCTCCTCACTCTGGGGATGAGGACAAAAAAAAAAGGTGTTCTGTTTTCCAGTAGTCCTGTAAGAGGTGCCACTGAGCTGGGCTGCACAACCAGAACAGAGCACAGGAAAATTCAGATCAAAGCAAGGGCGCATGCCAGGGAAATATGCAATAACACCCTTTGCCAAACAATTACGTGGGGGAAAAAAAGGCAAGGAGGCGGGGAGAACCTGCTGGACCACCTTCTTATTAACACAGGGAGGCAGAAAGAAACAAAATCTGCCTGTACTGAGGAGCTGAAAAAAGTGTCCTAGATATACTGGAGCATTTCTATAGACAACGTATATCAATATACAGACATAATTACCAATTAACTAAAAAGCAGTGTTCTATATGTACTATTCTCATGTACATATGCACGAGTATATGACCATTTACCAACACCCGGAAAGTAAGTGTTCTGGATATACTGAGAATATAGACATGTATTGAGAATATGGACACATATTTTCAGTTAACAAAACCCACTGGTTTTGCAGCAAGAAACAAAGAAATACTGTTTGAAGGAATGCCAGAGACTGAACTGGCTGAAGATCTAACGAAGGAATATGTCTTTTTTTCCTCATCCCCTTTAAATGATCTCCGATTCGCTCATTTCAGAGGTCACATACAAACCATTAAGTCTCTGGAAACAAAAGAGGGGCCTTAATTCTCTGGCCTGTGGAAGCACACACGGCACCCCCTCACAAATATGAGGCCAGCACCTGACTTTCATTAATGAGTAAGTAAGGCAAGAGGTCTCATCCTAGACCACTTATACCCAGTGACAAACGGGCATGAGACAGACGCCACAAAGAAAGGGGAGGAGCGGACGGGGACCAGGAAAACACTGCCACGCCGCGCCCCCCCTAGGCGCGTTCCCACGGCCAACAGGGAGGCAGCAGTCTTCGCCATCCTCGTCCTCGCTCCGGGCACATCCCAGCAGCTCCCACGCCCGGGGACCAGACGCGGGGCACGGGCTAGCTGGGCGCACAGGGCGCCGCGAACCTTATCTCTGTGGTCTCCCGGTGACAGCTCCGCGCCTCCCTTTGTGCGGGACTCACCCTCCTGTTCGTGCGCGGACCCTCTTCCGCGCCCCTCCCGGCCCAGGGCCGCTGTCCTACCCGTCCCAGCTCCCGGCCGAGGCGCCGGGAGTGTGAGTGGGGGAGCCTGGCGCGGGCCCACGGTCTCCTTAGCATCCCGAACCCGGACCTGCCCGGTCCCTTACTCCCCAAACCAGGGGGCGACGGCGCTCAGCGGCCCAACCTTCGCTTGCTTACTTACTCGGTCGTGCCGGCAGCGGCGGCGAGCGCGCTGGGACCGTCAGCTCCGGGCAGTAAGCAGCGGGCGTCTGGCTGACCGAGCGCGGCTGAGGTGGCAGCGGCAGACGGCGCGCCACAGCCCCGGCGAGGGGCGGGCCCAGCGGGGGAGGGGCGGGCGCCGCACCTCTCATTCATGCAGCGGGGGCGGGGTGAGGGAACCCGGATGGCGGGCAGCCCCGCCCACCTCCCTCAGTTGGCCCGTGCTTCAGAGTCCGTGGTGCGCAGGCGCGGCTCTCTGGAGTCTGAGCCTACCTCACCCGCTGGGGATGTCCTAGGGAGGAGTTGTGGCCTTCTGCTTCTTATATTTAGTATTTTTGCTCGACCTATAAAGTTTTAAAGTGAAAAACTGGAACTGCCACCTCTCCCTAGCATTCAGTCCACCAGCATCGCGGGGACACAGAGTGGTATGACTAAGGAAGACACCGCCCCTTCCTCCAACTGCTTCATCTGCAGCAGGTCCTCTCAGACCTCTGAGACCCAGAATCTCCCCAAATAGTGGAGAACAGCATGTGCAAGAAAGAGTACATTACTTTATTTGCATTGACCTAGTGTGTTCAGTCCCCAGCTCCCATTTCAAAGGGCAGGCAAAAAGCTGTGGTACATATACACAATGGAATATTACTCAGCCGTTAAAAAGAATACATTTGAATCAGTTCTAATAAGGTGGATGAAACTGGAGCCTATTATACAAAGTGAAGTAAGCCAGAAAGAAAAACACCAATACAGTATCAGTTCAGTTCAGTTCAGTCACTCAGTCATGTGCGACTCTTTGCGACTCCATGAATCACAGCATGCCAGGCCTCCCTGTCCATCACCAACTACCAGAGTTCACTCAAACTCACATCCATCGAGTAGATGATCCCATCCAGCCATCTCATCCTCTGTCGTCCTCTTCTCCTCCTGCCCCCAATCCCTCCCAGCATCAGGGTCTTTTCAAATGAGTCAACTCTTCACATGAACTGGCCAAAGTATTGGAGTTTCAGCTTTAGCATCAATCCTTCCAATGAACACCCAGGACTGATCTCCTTGCAGTCCAAGGGACTTTCAAGTGTTTTCTCCAAAATCACAGTTCAAAAGCATCAATTCTCTGGTGCTCGGCCTTCTTCACAGTCCAACTCTCACATCCATACATGACCACTGGAAAAACCATAGCCTTGACTAGACGGACCTTTGTTGGCAAAGTAATGTCTCTACTTTTCAATATGCTATCTAGGTTGGTCATAACTTTCTTTCCAAGGAGTAAGCGTCTTTTAATTTCGTGGCTGCAGTCACCATCTGCAGTGATTTTGGAGCCCCCCAAAAATAAAGTCTGACACTGTTTCCCTATCTATTTCCCATGAAGTGATGGCACCAGATGCCATGATCTTAGTTTTATGAATGTTGAGCTTTAAGCCAACTTTTTCGCTCTCCTCTTTCACTTTCATCAAGAGGCTTTTTAGTTCCTCTTCCCTTTCTGCCATAAGGGTGGTGTCATCTGCATATCTGAGGTTATTGATATTTCTCCTGGCAATCCTAATGCATGTATATGGAATTTAGAAAGATGGTAATGATAACTCTGTATGCGAGACAGCAAAAGAGACACAGATATATAGAACAGTCTTTTGGACTCTCTGGGAGAGGGCAAGGGCGGAGTGATATGGGAGAATGTCATTGAAACATGTAAATTATCACGTGTGAAACCAATTGCCAGTCCACGTTAAATGCATGATACAGGGTGCTCAGGGGTGGTGCACTGGGATGACCCAGAGGGATGGGATGGGGAGGGAGGTGGGAAGGGGGTTCAGGATGGGGAACACATGTACACCCATGGTGGATTCATGTCAATGTATGGCAAAACCAATACAATATTGTAAAGTAAGAAAAAACAAACAACAAAAACTTACCTTTGAGGGGTTTGACTTCCCTGGTGGCTCAGCTGGTAAAGAATCTGCCTGCAATGTAGGAGACCAGGGTTTGATCCCTGGGTCAGGAAGATTCCTCTGGAAAAGGGAATGGCAACACACTCTAGTGTTCTTACCTGGAGAATTCCATGGCCAGAGAAGCCTGATGGGACCCTAGTTCATGGGGTTGCAAAGACTCGGATGTGGCTGTGCAACTAATACTTGGAGGGGAGGTGGTTTAGCGCATCCTGTAACAACAAAGCCTAGGGTCAATCTAGTGCTGCTTCAAGAGCAGAAGAGGCGTCTTTTCTTTGGCGTGGAGTGTATTCTCAAGAGACACCCTCCTGTTCACAGCTCCTTGGCTATGCTATTCCTGGGCCACAGAAATCTTTGGTGCTGTTGGGAGTCTGCAACAGGCCTCATAGTGATCTCATGTGAGGTGCTTCAGTTGAGTGTGTGGGCACTGCAGCTGAGGGAAGTTAGAGAAATGATTGCCCACTTTCCCTCAGTTTTCCCCTTTGAGGTTCTCCTTCTGTTGCAGAGAAGAGAGTGGGGGTGGTGGTGGTGTGGGTGTGTTAGGGGAAGAACACTGACTGAAACTGCCTACCTTGGCCAGACACCATAGTGACCATGTGCATGAGTTGTTTTACGATGGGAGGTCCTGGTAAGTATGGAATTAATAAGCCACTACCAACTGGAAGAGTTTAGGAAACTCTTCTGGTTTTCCCAAAAGGAGGCACCACGTGTCTGGCCACCTTCCAGAATCCTTCTGGCTGACATCTGTCCTGGCTAAACAATGCATGTACCACTGGGAAGGAGTCTTGAGTCAGAATGATTGGGCAAAGACAACCCAGAAACTAATCCCATCACCATAAAACACAAGATTGCAAGCTGAGCATCTCTCCTGGTTTCCCTTACCCTACTGCTCTCTGCCTAGTGTTCCTGTCCCAATAAAACCTCATGCTTTGTCAGCAGAGGTTTGTCAGCAGAACTGTCTCCTCGGACAGTTCATTTCTGAGTGATAGACTAAGAGTCCTGTCTTGGGCCCTGATTGGGGTTGGGGGTGGGTGTCCCTCTTCCTGCAATAAATGGCAATTATCTTCTTTGCTCTGACTGACATCCTGACCACTTGGGGTACTTGGGGACTAGACCAATGGCCGCTGCTGATGGACCAGACCAGTGGCCCCAACTGGATCCTTTTTTCCCTGGTCTCCTCCTGATGCAGACAACTAGCCAGAGTGCCCAGACTGGGTAAAGAACAAGAGACTTTACTGACCTCTCGCCTCCTCTCTCTCTTTCCTCTCTTTAACCCTTCCTATCCTATCCTTTTTTTCTAGTCCCCCTGTCTTGGACGCAGGATTCTGGTCAAAGAGAGCCTCAGCCTGAGCTGAGGATTGGAGGCTGATCACCTCCTCTTGACAGGGAACTCGAATTCTGGTTCTGTTCTGGTCTGGTCTGGTTTCTGGTAGGGCCGAATTCCAGTTTTCCCTTCTCTTAGAGGCTCAGGGTAAAGTCCTTTAATGCCTGGGTATCTGCAAGAGATATCAGAAAGGCCACCCATTTTGCTCCCTCTCCCACCTCTTCCCCTCTTCTTTCAACCTGGCTTCCTTTTCTCCCTTTGAAATCTTTGAAGACCGGAGATATTTTCATTTACTCTGTTAGTACTTGGATCTGAAGTTCTATGTCTCTACAGAATGTTTCCTGAGCGACTGTAATCTTGTACTTAAGGGAGTGCCTGATTAGGACTGCCAGGTCTATGTATGTGTTTTATACTCTGTGTCCTGTGTTGTAATTTGTGATGGCCATTTGGCTTTGTGTGGCCACCATTTGGTTTAGACCTGCCGCCATTTTGTTAGCACTTGATTTTCTTTCCCTGTGCCTTGAGACCAGGGCCCTCAGGAACACTTATGTAGGTCATCTCTAACTCCTGAGACTGAGGAAAAATGGGAAGAAGACTTTAAAAATTTTATTTACTCCAATTATTATTTATAAACTAGTAAATTTTATACTGTAATATCTAATTCATGACAAAGTTTAGAAATGAAGCTAGATCTCACATTGTATCTGTCTGAATATGTGTCTCTCTTGGTATGTTTTTGTCTCTGGATAATATTTAATTATTTAATTGGCTTAAAAATATAAGTGCTTACAAAGCAAACAATTCTAAATTAAGCTAAATGAATTCCGGATTCATGTGAATTGGGAAATATTCAGTATTAAGTTAATACCTGGTTTTTCAAACCATCAATAAGTATAATACTTCATTGTACCTAGGTGAGAAGCGAAATGAAGTGAAGTCACTCAGTTGTGTCTGACTCTTTGCAATCCCATGGACTGTAGCCTCCCAGGCTCTTCTGTCCATGGGATTTTCCAGGCAAGAATACTGGAGTGGGTTGCCATTTCCTTCTCCAAGAGATCTTCCCAGTCCAGGGATTGAACCTGGGTCTCCGGCTTTGTAGGCAGATGCTTTACCATCTGAGCCACCAGGGAAGCTGTACCTAGGTTTACTAGAGGTCAAATAAAACTGTATTCTGTTACAAATTTGTCAGCCAGAAATGTACCTCATTGTGGAAAATACTTTAGGGAAACTAAGATGTGTTTTCAGTAGAAGAAGATATAAAAAATTACTGAAAAGAATTATACAGGATCAGGATTTTCTAAAATCGGATTAAAATTCATTGGGTAAATGGATTTCATTAGGAATGACTCAGTCACAGGAAAGCTGGTTAAAACCAACTAGGTCCAAGATGGTGGAATTGACTTTGACTAGACTTTGAGCCTCTGTATGTACACCCATTGTAAGACATCAGCAGGCTAAGTGACACGCCCATCAGTATTGGTTAGATCTGACTGAATGTTTTAAACCCTTTTGATTTTATTGGACAAAATTTCCTAAATCAAATTCTATTAAAGTTCTTTTGACCTCTAGCTACCTTTGGGATGCTTCAAAGGGCCCCTGAAACATCCCAAAGAGAGATGTTAAATTAATTGGGTTTATTTGGTTGGTTAAATTACATGGGAAATATTATCAGGTGAATAATAAATCCTCTCAGGTTATATTGTATGGTAAGTATAACTAATATACTGTATAGATATCCTAGAAATTATATGGATTTCCTAAAATTCTGACGTGTTTTGGTATTCTAAGAAGAAGCCTGATGACTTTACAAAGGTTAACAGAAGAACTGAACTGGTAAATATGCTTATAACTTTTATTGGTTTCTATCTGAAAAGTTGTGGGTTTGAATCTGTTTTCTGGGAGTAGGGAAAACCTTCCCCTCAAACTAATTATGACAATAATTTCATAAAATTATACTTTATAAACAGATGGAAACATCTATCTTGTCTACCTGACCCCTTCAGAGATTAGAAACTCTTAGGTTTCCAGTAACTTTATCAGATAAATTAAGAAGGTTATGTTACTAACAAGTACAGAAATCTCAAGGAATTTTTAAGACCTTGAAAAGAGAGGAATTCACATAGATTTGTTAGGTGAAATCTGTGATAAGCCTTTGGCAAAACTTTCCTATCCCTGAAAGATTTTGTTTGAAAAGTTCAGCCTGAGACTCTATAAAAGTTTCAGCAAAGTAAAAACTCTATGATCAGTTATGGTTATATATATCATCAGGCCAAGTTTATTGAGACCAGACCTATTTCACAAACAAACTAGTCTTAATTTGGTTATATTTGGTAAAAATGAGGGTGATTTTAGGGAGAAAAGGATGTTTCAATGAATGTTAAATCCCAGTTTGTTAATAAAGGTCTGTATCTACTAAGATTCATTTCCTGGATAGTTCTTTGCTGTTAGGTTATATTAATTTAAAATTTAATTGAATTATTAAAAGATACCCTAAATTTGTTTCTGAAGCTTATTTCAGTAACCTATCTTTGGACAAAGATAAGATGCCTCACAACCCACAAACAGGACTGGGAAAAGACATAATTTAAGGGACAGTCTCCAACCTAGAGGGAAGGACCTTTTTATCAGAGGAGAAACTACACTATACCAGGACAAGAAAAAGACATCAGAAATAACAGCTTACCCAAGATGCTGGACCTGATTTGTATAATCATTTATAATGTTTTCTTGACTTCTTGGACCTTTACATATAAATCAAATATTTTGCTATTATAGCCATGATCCTATTCTAGTTTTAGAAATCAATCCAGTTGTTGGGATTGTGGCCAATTACCTGTGTGTGGTTCTGGGTTACCTTGGTGAATTTCTCTACTCCAATGCTCAGATTGGTTGGCCCTGAAGAAATTTACTTTAAAAGGAAAGTTATAGTCATGTATAGGTCACTACTGATATTACTAGATGAGATCCCCTCATCTGGCCAATAAAGCCTGCTCTGACCCTGGCCATGAACTTGAGTTTTCTTCTATTACTAAAGCTCACTTAGAGCAACAAGCAAAGTTTCAGCAAAGGAAAAAATCTCCCTCAATTATGGGATGGATTTATATAGATAACACCAGGCTATGGCAATTTAGGATCAGTCTAAAAACACTAGAAAACTGGGCTTTGTGCCTTATAGACAGTGCGAATATACAATTTCCCTAGAAAATAAAGATTACAGAATAGTCTTAGTCAGATGACCTGGGATATACTGCTGCTGCTAAGTCACTTCAGTCGTGTCCGACCCTGTGACCCCATAGACGGCAGCCCACCAGGCTCCCCCGTCCCTGGGATTCTCCAGGCAAGAACACTGGAGTGGGTTGCCATTTCCTTCTCCAATGCATGAAAGTGAAAAGTGAAAATGCAGTCACTTAGTCATTTCCGACTCTTCGCGACCCCATGGACTGCAGCCTACCAGGCTCCTCCTTACGGGGCTACATCTAATGGAAGCTCTTAGCTTAATTCTTACTTATGACTTTACTAATACTGCTGGCTATGTTATTTGTATTTCGCCTGTTTTACAAAATTGCTGATTCTTACACTGCCAATGGAGAAGGAAATGGCAACTAATTCCAGTAATCTTGCCTGGAAAATCCCATGGATGGAGGAGCCTGGCAGGTACAGTCCATGGATTCACCAAAAGTCAGACACAAATGAGTGACTGCACTTTCACATTTTCACTTTCACACTAGGAGCAAACCTTGGAGAAGGAAATGGCAACCTACTCCAGTATTCTTGTCTGGAGAACCCAATGGACAGAGGAGCCTGGCAGGCAACAGTCACGGGGTTGCAAAGAGTCAGACAGGACTGAGCAACTAAACAACAACAACCCTGCCAGATGTGTGACTGAGTCTCTGATGAAATAGTATATAGTTGCCTATGAGATCGATGATGGTAACAGTGTAACTCTAGATACTGGAAGAAGCAGTAAGAGGGAATGTTTTCCTGGACCGAGAGGCTAGTAAGACAGGTGGTCCAGAGAATTTTGGATACAATTTTATGGGCTAGTCCAGTAACAGCATATTGAATGGCCTGTCAGCAAAATCTTTGTCAGACCTGAAAATGAACATTCTCACCACCATGGGATGAAATGGTCATGAAATGCCCCCCTACCCCCAAATCATGGTTAAGTTTATGACCAAGAAGGAACCCTGCCAACTGGAAATTGGCACTTGCCATTTACCTCTTCAAAGATTAAATCACGGCCACTGCAGCTGCTGACCTTCAATACCCTTGAAAGGAATTCAGGGTAAAAATCAGTAATAAGGCACTCTGTGCTATGGGAAAAACTTGTGAACAGGCCTTCAGATAGTTAGATCTTTTCAGGAGAAGATTTTATGAGTCCCAGTTCTTATATCTTCTCATACCTGGAGAAACTCTGACATCGTTTAGGGTGACATCTGCATTGGCTATTAAGGAGAATATTACAGTTAAAAGTCAAGATAGAGTAGCTATGGTGCAGACATCCAAGGAAGTAACTGGGTGACACTCCAGATGCAATTCCAGACGAGTCCTTCTGCTGCTGAAAGCTTGGGTTTTCTGAGTCCTGTCAGGCTTGGATGCTGCCGAACATTTTCACAACAGTGTCTGCTGGCAGCTAGTAACTGCAACCTTACTTCTTATAAAACTAGACAACAGGCTACCTGGCTACAAGTCTCCCTGAAGTGCCAGTTGAACTAGATTTCAGGCCAATTCTTCAGAAAAGAAATGAGATTTATATTGTCTATTAAAATTCCAGTTGTCACTTTTCTAACTACTTCTAATTGGTTGTGTTACATCAAAATGGCCAACCAAGGTATTGAGATTTGAATCATCAAGACTCAGATCTAAGACTTGGAACTCAGAAATACTTCCATTTCCATGTCTATTCTCCAAACTGAGGCAGTCCTGTGCCCCATTTTGATAGGAATTTATCAGAGACATAGTTGCCCAGTTCTCTGAATTAAAACTGAGCAGGACTCCGTGGGGCTCTGGAGTACAGATCCATTCTCTGTTCCCGGTTTCTTGTTTGTAGGATATAGATTTCATTCAGCCTCTTCACCTTCCCTGAGTCCCAAAGGGCAGATTCCAACAGTTGCTGATCATGGAAGGGAGGGGAAACAGAAAATAAAGAAGAAGCAATCAAATGATGGTATGGCCTTGAGGCTGGGTCCTGGTTCCTGCTCAAGAAATACACATAACAATGTCTTTGAGTTCTTCTGCAGAACTGGGGCCCCCAACCTGGTGAAAGATGGTAACTTTAGGCTGAGCACAAGATTCCTGCAGCACTGCTCTGTTGCCTCACTACCATCAGAAGAAAGTCACACACCCTGCAGCCCTCACCTCAAATATTGCCTTCTGTTTCCGGGGCCCAGTGATGACCATCTTGTTAGGCCTCCAAACAGGAGGCCTATTTCATCTGTTTGTTTCATCTTTTACAGGGCCCAACAGTTTCAAGCTAAATTGCTGTTCCTACAAGGGTGAATGCTGGTTTCAGGCACAGAATACTTTGACTTAGATAAGATAGAGAGACTTCTGCTCTACTAGGCAGGCTTAGCCCATGCATAGCAGGAAAAAGTTACAGAAGAAAGAGACCTCCACCAAGTTCCCAAGAAGTATCTTGAATACCAAGCCTCTTGAGGGGAGTTGTTAGGGGAAGCACACTGACTGAAATTACCCACCCTGGCCAGGCACCATAGTAACCATGTGTATGAGTTGTTTTACAACAGGAGGTCCTGATAAGGAACACGGAACTAATAAGCCACCACCAACTGGAAGAGTTTTGAACTTTTGAACTGTTGTGTTGGAGAAGACTCTTGAGAGTCCCTTGGACTGCAAGGAGATTCAACCAGTTCATCCTAAAAGAAATCAGTCCTGAATATTCATTGGAAGGACTCGTGCTGAAGCTGAAACGGCAATACTTTGGCCACCTGATGCAAAGAACTGACTCACTGGAAAAGACGCTGATGTTGGGAAAGATTGAAGGCAGGAAGAGAAGGGGACAACAGAGGATGAGATGTTTGGATGGCATCACCGATTCAATGGACATGAGTTTGAGTAAGCTCTGAGAATTGGTGATGGATAGGGTAGCCTGGCGTGCTGCAGTCATGGGGTCACCAAGAGTCAGACACGACTGAGCAACTGAACTGAACTGAACTGAGACAAGACTTTGTGACTAAACAACAACAATGTGTGGGAGGAGTGTTCCAGATATTTTAGGGAAGGGATGAAGATTTCCAGAAATTGGGACAGCTACCTACTTTTGACCCTATGGTTGGCCTTGAAACTGTCAGGAGGTGTGTTATTTAGCTTGCTGATGTGTTATTATGGGAGTTGGCTCATCCGCCATCTTGGACCATGTCCTTGGGCAATGTCGTTCTTTTAAAGGCTATTTTTGCCCCCTTCTTGTTTCACTTCCTTCTCCTACCCTCCAGGTCTCCTCAACAAAAACCATAAACAGCTCAGGTGCTTTGGGTAGCAAAGGTCCTTGTAAAAGAGCCTGCAGGCAAGTTCCTTCTGCTTTGGCAAACCAAAAATGCCCAAGGTAAGAGGGGAAGTAAAGACAAAAATCTGCAAACATCTCAAGTTACCAAATAGTCACAGTCCCCCAAGGTAAGAGATAGGTGGAGGCATGTGCTGGGTAGAGTATGGCAAAAGAAAGAATGCCTGTCATCACCTATCCCCCCAGCTACTGACACCAAGAACTTTGGAGTCCTTTTCCGTTCTCTCTCTTCCTTCCTAGCTCAGTTGGAGCAGTTACCAGGAGGGCCTTCACAACTCCAGTTGGTTGATACCTCTCTCTGTCTAAATCAGGCCTCCTCACCTCTGTCCAAGTCTATTGCTGAAATCTCAATCCATTCTCATGGAAGTCAATTCTCATGATATGCACATTTGCCCATTTAACTGTCCTTTCTCTGTCCCTGCTTCAGTGACTCTTTAGCCCTTATTTTCTAGCCGTTTCCAGAGCAGCACCAGGGTGTTTCCCCTTCAGTACCTGTGTTCCTGCTGTTCCCTCGGTTAGGGAGGCAACTTATCTAGCAACACTCAAAAGTCACTTTTTTTTTTAATTGAAGGATAATTGCTTTACAGCATTTTTGTTGTTTTCTGTCAAACCTTAACATGAATCAGCCACAGGTATACAGGTATATCCCCTTCCTTTTGAACCTCCCTCCCATCTCCCTCCCCATCCCATCCCTCTAGGCTGATTGATACAGAGCCCCTGTTTGAGTTTCCTGAGCCATACAGCAAATTCCTATTGGCTATCTATTTCACATATGGTAATGTAAGTTTCCATGTTACTCTTTCTATACTTCTCACCCTCTCTTCCCCTCTGCCCATGTCCATAAGTCTATTCTCTATGTCTGTTTCTCCATTGCTACCCTGTAAATAAATTCTTCAGTACCATTTTTCTAGATTCCATATATATACACTAGAATACGATACTTATCGTTCTCTTTCTGACTTACTTCACTCTGTATAATAGGTTCTAGGTTCATCTACCTCATTAGAACTGACTCAAATGCATTCCTTTTATGGCTGAGTAAGATTCCATTGTGTATATGTAGCACAACTTCTTTATCCATTCATCTGCCAATGGACATCTAGGTTGCTTCCATGTTCTAGCTATTGTAAATAGTGCTGCAGTGAACATTGGGGTACATGTGTCTTTTTCAATTTTGGTTTCCTCAGGGTATATGCTGTATATGCCTAGGAGTGGGATTGCTGGGTCATCTGGTGGTTTTATTCCTAGTGTTTTAAGGAACCTCCATACCATCTTCCATAGTGGCTGTATCAATTTACATTCCCACCAACAGTGTAAGAGCATTCCCTTTCTCCATACCCTCTCCAGGATTTATTGTTTGTAGACTTTTTGATGATGGCTATTCTGTAAAGTCACTATTTTTAAAAATGAAGTCTTTCTGCCACTGAGTCTAAGCTTGCTCTGCTTGCTGCACAGTAGGCCAATGAATCAGAGACGAGGTGTTAAGGCAAGGACTATGACTTTTTTCAGAAAGTCAGCAGACTGAGAAAATATCTCAAAATAACCAAAAGTAGTATAAAGCAAAGGTTAAAGTTAAAGAAACAGATCCAACATGGAGTCAGAATTGGCTCTTCCTTGTAATATTTCTTTCTGCCCCCACCTTGTTACAGACTTTCTTCTGGAATCCCCACCTCTGCCCTGTACCTATTTCTCAGCAACAGCCACACTTAAGGTTCCTACTTTGCATATTTTCTTCCCCAACCAGAATGTGAAAAGGACATCTTTTGAAGACCCAACAGATGACTGGCATACAGTGGGTGTGCAGTGGTTATTGGTGATAATGTTCCCTTGTGGATCAGGGAGGATCTATCGGGAAAGCAGGGGTAAAATCCTTTTGATTTTTCCTTCCTTCCTTCCTTCCTCACCCTGCCCCATGTTTGGAAACCTGTTTTGTTTAGAAGGCTCAGCTAGGAATTTGCTAGCCCAAACAGACTGTAAGGTAAAGGGTAAAACTCCAGCTTCTTGTCCTTTGTCCTCATGAAAATTAGGAGGGAAGGATACAGAAAGAGAAAGCTTAAAAAAAAGCTTAAAGAGTAGGGGCCATGTTCAATTGCTGTTTTAATTTTCATATTAAAATTTTGTTGAGGTGTCAACTAGTCCAACTACCCTTTGGGGTCAGGGAGAAAGTCTCACCTTGGGACTGGACAGGTGGAACCCGTCCTCACAGTTTTCACAATATATAAAGTGGGGTCCCACTCTTCTATCTGTAGTAGTGAATTGTTTCTTATCCTCTTTGGGGAAGCAGTGAATGTTTTTGTTCTGGTGTCATTAGCTGAAGATTCACTGATTGATATGCGATCCTATCTGCTTAGTGGTACAGAAGGTTCTATTTTCCCCTCATGCCTCCCAACACCTGTTTCTTTAGGCAAAATGCAAATGGTGGGGTGTGGGTGTTTTAAGGAGTTCTGAGCAGTTTCAGTTCAGTTCAGTCACTCAGTCGTGTCCGACTCTTTGCGACCCCATGAGTCGCAGCATGCCAGGCCTCCCTGTTCATCACCATCTCCCGGGGTTCACTCAGACTCACGTCCATCGAGTCCGTGATGCCATCCAGCCATCTCATCCTCTGTTGTCCCCTTCTCCTCCTGCCCCCAATCCCTCCCAGCCTCAGAGTTTTTTCCAATGAGTCAACTCTTTGCATGAGGTGGCCAAAGTACTGGAGTTTCAGCTTTAGCATCATTGCTTCCAAAGAAATCCCAGGGCTGATATCCTTCAGAATGGACTGGTTGGATCTCCTTGCAGTCCAAGGGACTCTCAAGAGTCTTCTCCAACACCACAGTTCAAAAGCATCAAGTCTTCGGTGCTCAGCCTTCTTCANCTGAGCCACAGTCAGCTCCCAGTCTTGTTTTTCCTGATTGTATAGAGTTTCTCCATCTTTGGCTGCAAAGAATATAATCAATCTGATTTTGGTGTTGACTATCTGGTGATGTCCATGTGTAGAGTCTTCTCTTGTGTTGTTGGAAGAGAGTGTTTGCTGTGACCAGTGCGTTCTCTTGGCAAAACTCTATTGGCCTTTGCCCTGCTTTATTCTGTACTCCACGGCCAAATTTGCCTGTTACTTCAGGTGTTTCTTGACTTCCTACTTTTGTATTCCAGTCCCCTATAGTGAAAAGGACATCTTTTTTGGGTGTTAGTTCACCTCTTGAATGACTTTCAAATTGTTTCTAGTTTTGACTCTTACATGTAGTCAAAATTATAGAATAGTTTGTTTACAGGTTTTTGTGCGAATGTAATTTCTCTGGGATAAATGCCCAGGAATGCAACTGCTGAGTCATATGGAAGTTACCAAATTGTTTTCCAAGCAGCTGTATAATTTTACATTTCTACCACCAATGTATGAATGATTCAGGTTACTTTGTATTCTTGTCCGCGTCTGGTGTTGTCACAACTTTTAATTTTAGCCATTCTGGTAGGTGTGTAGTGCTATCTCATTGTTTTTTACTTTGCATTTTCCTAATGGCTAATGATATCGGATTTTTTTTCATTTACTTATTTACTATCTGTATATCTTCTCTGGTGAAATGTTAGGTCAGATATTTTGTTCATTTTCTAATTGAGTTTTTCTCTGTGGGTTTTTTTATTGTTGTTTTGTTTTCTTTGTTTTTGGTGTGTATGTTTTTTAAACTGTTGAGTTTTGAAAGTTCTTTATATAGTATAGATACTAGTCTTTTGTTGGACATGTAATTTGAAAGTATTTTCTCCTAGTTTGTGGTTTTTCTTTTCGTCTTCTTAAAGGGCCTTTCATAGAGCAAAAGTTCTAAACTTTTATTAAGTCCAATTTATCAAAAATTTTCTTTTATGGATTGCACTTTTGATGTCAAATTTCAGAACTCTTTATCTAATCTTAGATCCTAAAGGTTTCTCCCAAATTTTTTCCTAAAGATTTAATTATGCATTCAAGTCCATGACTCATGACTCATTTTGACTTAATTCTTGTGTAATACGTGATTTTTAAATCAAAAGTTTTGTTTTTTTGCCTTTGGATATCCAGTTGTTACAGCACAATTTGTGGAGCATGGTGCTGTAACAACTGGATATATGTTGAATTGTTTTTGCAAGAAATAATTTTTTGTAAGAAATCAATTGGGCATATTTGTGGGTGATATATTTGTGGGTTTTCTATTCTGTTCCATTGATCTATGTATTTATCCTTTTGTTATACTTTGTATGATTTCAGTTAGTTTAAATTAGTTGAGGTTTGTTTTATGGCTCAGGTCATGGTTTATCTTATGAATTCTTGAAAAGAATGTATGTGCTCTTATTATTGGTTGTGATATTCTTTTTAAAATTAATTTTTATTTTATTTTATTTATTTTATTTTTTTAATTTGACTTTACAATACTCTATTGGCTTTGCCATACATCGACATGAATCCACCACAGGTGTACACAAGCTCCCAATCCTGAATCCTCCTCCCACCTCCCACCCCACAACGTCTCTCTGGATCATCCCCGTACACCAGCCCCAAGCATCCTGCATCCTGTATCAAACATAGACTGGTGATTCGTTTCTTATATAATAGTATATATGCTTCAATGCCATTCTCGCAGATCATCCCGCCCTCTCCTACTCCCTCTGAGGCCAAAAGTCCATTCTCTATGTCTGTGTCTCACATACAGGGTCATCATCACTATCTTTCTAAATTCCATATATATGTGTCAGTATGCTGTAAAATTAATTTTTATTGGAGTATAGTTGTTTTACAATTGCAGTATTCTTCATATGACAATTATATCCTTTCAGTTGATGGTGTTGTTGAGTTTTTCTACATCCTTATTGATATTCTAATAATTTAATCATTTGGTGAGAATGGGGTTGAAGTCTTCATTTATAATTGTGGATTTGATTATTTTTCCTTTCCACGCTATCAGGTGTTACAACATATATTTTGAGACTCATTTGCAAGTATGCATATGGGATCCTTGTACTTTCCTGGAGGATGAATCTTTTTATTCTTATGTCATGTTGCTCTTTGTCTCTAACAGGAAAATCATTATCCTCATTTACAGATGAGGAAATTGAGGTGTGAAAGAATTTAAAACTAGGTCTAGGGACTTCCAGTGGTTAAGACTCCATGCTCCCACTGCGTGGGGTACAGGTTTGATTCCTGGTCAGGGAACTTAAAATCCCACATACTGCACTATGTGGCCCCAAAAAAGAAAACAGAAAACACTACAACAAAACTAGGTCTAAAAATGAGGGAAATAGAAAGTTGCCACTAGCCAACTCTACAGTAATAACAGTAGCAGGCAAGATCCATTGATGGTCACTAAAATTAGTGGATAAAAATTGATGAGAAACAAAATTTGAAAGTATCTCTTCAGCATATTTATTAATTATAAAGGGATAATATAAAAGTGGAGAATTCTGGCTGCCAACACTTTAACCAAGGGATCAAGGTCAAGATCACTGATATTAACAATGTCAACATTACATATCCCCTGACGTGAAGGGTACACTATTGCTTCTCACTGCAGTGTAATCATGATAAAACAGGTAAACCCAAATTGAGAGACATTCTGCAGATTCCCATAGAGGTGCCTGGATCAGAACCCAGAGCCCACACTATTTCCACTTTAGTCAGGAGAGGTATGGAAGCCATGGATATGAAGGTGTCTCCTTTCTGAAGGGACACGCACTTGCCTCAGTGCTGACTGGACAGACACTTCACTGCTTGGGACTCACTACTTCAGTGCTCCCTGTGGCTGGAATCCACATATCTCTGTCTGAGGGCTTTCTCCAAAGTGTGAGTGCTGTCCAAAGAACACCCTCCCATCATTCCTACATGGCCCTCAACCGATGACCGAGAGGAGTAGGTATATAAACATCCCACTCAGTTCCTTTTCCCATTAGACAGAGGTTTGGGGGGACAAGGGTAACACTGGGACATGTTTTTCATTGGCTTCCAGAGTTCCTCTGTGGGACTGAGCCCTAACTACCCACTGGCAGCTTATTGATTACGTACCTTTATTGACTGCCTTCCCTTCACTGTCCCATTTCCTTACTCCCCTGTTCACGTTCCTGGCATCACCTCTCAATTAAACTACTTGCATCTAATTCCTTGTTTGAGAGCTTGCTTCTGGGAGAACCTCACCTAAGGCAATGGCTGAAGGACACCATTATTCTCCAGTCACAGACTAATTGAAATTAACCAAGGCACTATGCATGAGTAGTACCAAACAAAGCTTCCAGGAGTAGTTTCTCAGGTGGTCCACTATACAGTTACTGGAGTTGTATAAATTGATGCCTGTATTAGTTTCCTGTTGCTGCTATAACAAAGTAGCTTAAAACAACACAAATTTGTTATCTAGCAGTTCTGGAGGTCAGAAGTTCAAAATGTGTTTCACTGCACCAAAATCGAGGTATTGGCAGATATATGTTCGTTTTAGGGCTCTATCTAGGAAAGGATCTGTTCCTTGCCTTTTCCAAGCTTCTTCAGACTTCCAGTATTCCTTGATTGGTGGCCCCTTTCTCCATCTTCAAAGTCAGCAGTGTAAAACCCTAAAATTTCTTTCTCTTTCACTCCTCTGTTTCCACCATCACATCTCCTTCTCTGACTCTCCTGCCTCCCTCTTTCCTTTGAAAGGATCTCCTGTGATTACATGGGACTCAGCTGGATAACCCAGGATAATCTTAAGATACTTAATTTAAGTATATCACAAAGACCTTTATGCCATATAAGGTAACATATTCCCAGGTTCTGACGACGTATACTTCTTGGGGGGTTATTAGTCTGCCTACCACAGCATCTGTAGTCAAAGGTCCAGAATAAAGAGCCTATATATGAGGTGGCAACACCTGTGCAGAGAAAGCACAGTGAGAGAAGGTGGCCAAAGGACTTATGATATAAAATGGAGAAATACATAGAGGTAGACATATTTTGTTGTTTTACATATACATGGCTTCCCTTGTGGCTCAGTTGGTAAAGAATCTGCCTGCAATGAGTGAGACCTGGGTTTGATTCCTGGATTTGGAAGATCACCCGGAGAAGGGAAAGGCTACCCACTCCAATATTCTGGCCTGGAGAATTCCATGAGCTGCATAGTCCATGGTGTTGCAAAGAATCAAACACAACTGAGTGACTTTCACTTTCATATATAATATACTCACACACACACATATACATATAGAGAAAGGGAAAGGTACATCCAACTAAGCACAGAGTTCCAAAGAATAGCAAGCAGAGACAAGAAGGCCTTCTTCAATGAACAGTGCATAAAAATAGAGGAAAACAATAGAAGGGGAAAGTCTAGAGATCTCTTCAGGAAAATTGGAAATATCAAGGGAACATTTTGCCCAAAGATGGGCACAATAAGGGACAGAAACATTGGAGACCTAGTAGACACAGAAGACATCAAGAAGAGATGGAAAGAATACATGGAAGAATCATGCAAAAAAGATCTTAATGGATCAGATAACTATGATGGTGTGGTCAGTCACCCAGAGCCAAACATTCTGGAATGTGAGGCCAAGTGGACCTTAGGAAGCACTGCTCTCAGTAAAGCTAGTGGGTGTGATGGAATTCCAGAAGAGCTATTCAAAACCCTAAAGATGATGCTATCAAAGTGTTGCACTCAATATGTCAGCAAATCTGGAAAACCCAGCAGTGGCCACAGACTGGAAAAGGTCAATCCCCATCCCAGTTCCCAAGAAGAGCAGAACTAAAGAATGTCCAAACCATTGGACAATCGCACTCATCTCCCACGCTAGTAAGGTCATGCTTAAAGTCTTGCATGCTAGGCTTCCGCATTACCTGAACTAAGAACTTCCAGATGTCCAAGCTGGGTTTAGGAAAGGCAGAAGAATCAGAGATCAAATTGCCAACATTCGCTGGATAGTAGAGAAAGCAAGGGGATTTCAAAAAAAGTCTACCTCTGTTTCATTGACTACATTAAAATCTTTGACTGTGTGGATCATAACAAACTGTGGAAAGCTCTTAAAGAGATGAGAATGCCAGACCATCTCACCTGTCTTCTGAGAAATCTGTATGTGGGTCAGGAAGCAACAGTTGGAAACCTGTATGGAACAACTGATTGATTCAGGATTGAGAAAGTGTGACAGGGCTATCTGCTATTACCCTATTTATTTAACCTATACGCTGAGCACATCATGAGAAATGCCAGGCTGGATGAGTTACAAGCTGGAATTAAGATAGGCCAGAGAAACATCAACTTCAGATATGTGGATGATGTCACTGTAATGGCAAAAAGTGAAGAGGAACTAAAGAGCCTCTGATGAGGGTGAAGGAGAAGAGTGAAAGACCTGGCTTAAAACTTAATATTAAAAAACTAAGATCATGGCTTCCAACCCCATTAAGGTGAAGGTGATGTTGCTCAGTCGTGTCTGACTCTTCGCAACCCCATGGACTGTAACCTACTAGGCTTCTCCGTCCATGGGATTCTCCAGGCAAGAATACTGGAGTGGATTGCCATTTCCTTCTCCAGGGGATCTTCCCGACCCAGGGATTGAACCCGGGTCTCCCACATTGGAGGCAGACGCTTTAACCTCTGAGCCACCAGGGAAGCCAACCCAATTACTTCATGGCAAATAGAAAGGGAAAAGGTGGAACTAGTGACAGATTTCCTCTTCTTGGGCTCTAAAATCACTGTGAATGGTGACTGCAGCCACAAAATCAGGTTACTGCTACATGTGAGGAAAGCTATGACAAACCTAGACAGTGTGTTGAAAACCAGAGACATTACTCTGCTGACAAAGGTCTGTATAGTCAAGGCTATGGTCTTCCCAGTGGTCACTATGGTTGTGAGAGCTGGACCATAAAGAAGGCAGAGTGCTAAAGAACTGATGCCTTCAAACTGTGGTTCTGAAGACTCCTGAGAGTCCCTTGGATGGCAAGGAGATCAAACCAGTCAATCTTCAGGGAAATCAACCCTGAATATTCATTGGAAGGACTGATGCTGAAGCTCCAGTATTTTGCTCATGAAATGCGAACAGCCAACTCATTAGAAAAGTCTCTGATGCTGGGAAAGATTGAGGGTAGATAGAGAAGAGGGTGTCAGAGGATGAGATGGTTGGATGGCATCACCAAGACAACGGACATGAACTTGGGCAAACTTTGGGAGATGGTGAAGGACAGGGAGGCCTGGCATGCTGCAGTCCATGGGGTGACAAAGAGCTGGACACAAGTAGGCAACTGAGCATCAACATACATATCATATATTTATACAATTTGTATATAATATATTATCAACAAATTATTGGTATATAAATACACACACAGAGAAAGAATGTGTGTGTGTGCACATGCTCACTCACATGTGGCTTTGGGAAGTGAGATGGAGTGAATGGAATAGTGATAGGATCTGGAAGGAACAAGAGGAATTTTAAAGAGAAAATAGGTAGGATGGGTCTGTGTCTAAGGAAGTGGCCCTATTCGAGGTAGGACTGCAGAGAAGTGAAGCCAATGGATTTTATAGACAGACATTTTAAAAACCACCAGGAAGGTGCGCAAGATGAAAAAAACCGAAAAGGCAAGTTGTCTGTGGCTCCAGGCAGACCAGATGGTTGGTAGAGCCTTCCCTAAGTGTCCAGGACTGCAGAGAGAGAGACGAAGAGGCAAGGCTCTGAGACCAGGGAGACAAAAATGGAGAAGCTAGGTTTGTTATGGGAAATAGGGCCGCAGTTTCACATTTGGAAGTGCTTGTGTTTGGGAGACCTGGGTTCAATCCCTGAGTAGGGAAGATCCCTTGGAGACGGAAATGGCAACCCACTCCAGTATTCTTGCCTGGGAAATCCCATTGACAGAAGAGCCTGGCAGGCTGCAGTCCATAGGGTTGCAAAGAGTCAGATACGACTGAGGGACTCTAACTTTCACTTTTCACTGTGTATGATGAATAAGTGTAGGGTTTAGCAACAGGTCGAGGAAGAAATATTAAACTTGCAACTTCTATAAAACATTTTGTTCTTTATTAAAAATCCTTGCAAGAAAATCAAGTGAGATTCATCCATGAATTCATGTAACAAACGTTGAGCTGCTGCTTGGCACTGAGCAGTTCTCTGCACTGGAGACAGAAACAGTGAATAAATAAGGAGAGTGAAAGGACTCAGGGAAATAGCTAAAAAAGAAAGAGAAGATAAGTGTATGAATGAGGGAGTGGGTGAGTAGATGGCAGAGGCAGAAAAGGCTTTTCTTGGCAGGAGGTGATGTGGGTTTTCAGTATCCTTGACATCTGCAAAGAGAGGCTTGCTCAGCTCCCATCCGCCCTGGAAAGCAGATTTAAACCAGCATTCCCCATTCTCCTTCTCCTTGAAGTCCTTTCTTTTTTCCTCCTTTTCTTCTTCCCATATCTTCCTTTACCCTGGAGCTTGGGAGGACCAAGCCTGGAAGAGACAGACACTATGGTCCTTTTCTTGCTTCCATTTTTTTCTTTCTATCTTGGACCCAACTTAAAAAACAAAAATGTGTAGAAGCCTACTGCAGGAAATACAAGATAGGGGACTCCTATTGCCAAGGGCAGTTGTCCAGCAAAGGGCATCTGGGAGCCATTAGCAGCCAATGTGCCCAAGAGCTATAACAGAGTATATCAGATTGTAAAGGGGATCTGTGTGAGGCAGCAACAGTGTCCACAAAAACATTTGTAAAGTAGCAGATAAACTTACACTTGCCTGGAGGGAATGCATATTGGTATAATATTTTGGAGAGCAATTTGATAATATTTTAAAGCTGCTGCTGCTGCCAAGTCGCTTCAGTCGTGTCTGACTCTTCACGACCCCGTGGACTGCAGCCTACCAGGCTCCTCCATCCATAGGATTTCCCAGGCAGGAGTACTGGAGTGGGTTGCCACTGCCTTCTCCGAATATCTTAGAGTGGAAGACAAAAGTGTTCTATGACCAAGTGCTTCCACTTGCAGTCATTTACCCTAGAGCTTTCTTTACATATGGGAGAGTCTTATGGAGAGAGAGAGAGGAGTGCTACAGACTGGGCCCCCAGGGAGCACTGGCATTTAGGCAACTGGAAGAAAATGGAGACTCAATTTAGACTGGAAGAAGTAGGAACTGTGGTCCTGCTCATTGCAATGTCTCCAGTGACATGTCTGCCCACGAGGAAAGCTCCTGGGGTGCACAGGAAAGGAAGGAAGAAGCAGTGAAGGAGACAGAGGTCAGAGAGAAAAAAAATGATGATCCCTCACCCTGAATACCAGATAAAGAGATTGTTAAAGGGGATCAGACAGTGAGAAATAAACTGCCATATCAGTAAACAAAGAATGTCACAGTCATCAGCAGTTGCAACCACCCGAGCCCTGAGGGAGTTCAGGAAGGAAACAAAGAATGCCAAGCATCTAGCAGCCATCAGACTGTAGCTACCACCAAAGGTGCAGCCAGAGGAAACAGGATGAAAAAACACAGGATTCTGATCCCAGATAGCTGAGGTGCACGTCAAAGAAATGACTTCTGTGAGCCCAGACTCTTGCATCTTTCCACACATAGAAAAGTGATAAACTCCTTAACTTGAGATATCTAGTTTTCTTTTTATAACAGTACCCAGAGCTGTGTCATAGCCATCTGTTGGGTCCTTTGCTGCAAAAGTAGAATCAAGTCTCAAATAAAATCTTTTAAATTACATCTACTAATATTATAGATGTAGGACAGTACTGTATCATACTTCTGTGAACGTAAAATATCTTGTACCTGCTTTATGATATGTAGTAGTGACTATGCTTTACCACAGCTATTTTTAATGGCATTGTTCTAGAATTTTTTCTTTCCAGATGATGATTGAAAAGCTAATAAAAAATGGTGCCAAGTACCACAACAGTAACAGAACTTTGCTATTTTCTGGAGTTTTGTTTTTCATCTTTTTTTTTGTTTTTAATGGAATGTGCTGGATGTCTCTATAATTTTGCTCAGATGACTGCAGAACCTGGAAAAGCTGCAGATGATATTGATGTATAACATACTGCTATTGGTCTTTTATATGAATAAATGAATCTATCTATATCTAACTTGAATTTTTAGAAACTTCAGCTGTGCTGTCAACTTTGGAAAAATATCCCGGTTGTACATGTTGGTTGGCATTGTACAGAAATTAACAGCCATATTGCTGTGCTGGGTCTTTGTTGCTGCACTCGGGCTTTCTCTAGTTGAGACAAGCAGGAGCTACTCTCTCTCTGCAGAGTATGAAGTTCTCACTGTGGTGGCTTCTCTTATTTTGGAGCATGGGCTCCTGGCATGTGGGCTTCCATAGTTGTAGAGAATGGTTTTAGTTGCCCCTTGGCATGGGGAATCCTCCCAGACCAGGGATTGAATCTGAATCTTCTGCATTTGGCAGGCGGATTCTTAACCACTGAACCACCAGGGAAGTCCCAAGACCCTTAATTACTTTGGGGATGTTTATTTATCCATTCAGCGAGGACCAAAAACCCAGCCCTTAGCAGTGTCATGAGAATTGGAAGCAGTATATGTAAGTGGCCAACAGAGTCCCTGTGTGGCAGCCAGCCTCCAGTATGGCTCCAGTGAGCCTGGCCTCCTGTGTTCCCCTCTCACATGCACTAGGGCTGGGCTGTGAAACCAGTGTGGAAATGTCGATGTGTAACTTCCAAAGCTAGGTCACAAAAGACACTGCCGCTTCCATCTTGTTCTCTCTTGGATCCTTTTCTCTCGGAAAAACAGCTGCCACGTCAGGAGGACACTCAAGCAGCCCTCTGGGCAGGTCTACAAGGTGAGGAGTTGAGTTCTCCTGCCAATGGCCAGCACTATTTGGCCAGTTGCATGGAAGAGCCAACTTGAAAATGGACCCTCCAGCCCCAATCAAGCCTTCTGACGTCCACAACCCTAGCCAACCTCTTGGAAATCACATAGAAGACACTGAGCTTAACCCAGTTAAGCCACTTCCAAATTTCTGACCCTCCCAAAATGGGTGAGACTGTATCAGTATTGTTATTTTAAGCTGGTAAGTTTTAGGATAGTTTGTAACACAGCAATAGGTAACTAATATGCCCTGGCACATGGTTTATATAATAATAATAAAAAAATTAACAGCCATATTGGTCTAGAAACACTAACATAATTTTATCCATTTGTATAGGGGCAATGTATCTAATGGTATTAAATATGTAACATCTTATCTAATGAGCTTGATACAGAAACTAATAAAGTATTCTCAGCCTCCCCCAAACAGAAACAAAGCAGTAGCCTTTTGTTCTGACTATGTGGTATTTTTGCAAAAACTTCTGTATATCCTGGCTCCCCTGACCCCTCACTTCCTCTTCAGAACAGTTTTCTTAGAGCTTATGTGAAAGCCAGTCTCCTAGGCTTGAAGTCCTAATAATATCTGCTGAAAAAACATAACTGTCAGTGCTGGTTCAAGATGGCAGAGTAGAAGGACGTGAGCTCATCTCCTCCTGTGAGAGCACCAAAACTGCAACTAGCTGTTGAACAGCCATTGATGGGAGGATGCTGGAACCACCAAAAAAGATACCCCATGTCTAAAGACAAAGAAGCAGCCTCAGCAAGACGATAGGAGGGGCACAATCACAGTAAAAGCAAATTCCATATCTGCTGGGTGGGTGACTGACAGCCTGGAGAAAAATAATGCCAAGGAAGTTCTTGCACTGTTGTGAAGGTTCTGAACCCCACGTCAGGCTTCCCAGCCTGGGGATCTGACAAAGGGACTGGGAATCCCCAGGGAATCTGACCTTGAAGACCAGTGGGATTTGATTGTAGGCCTTCCAGAGGACAGAGGGAAACAGAGATTCCAGTCTTGGAGGGCACAAATAAAATTTTGCATGCACCAAGACCCACAGAAGAGGAGCAGTGACCCCATAGGAGTCAAAACTACCTGCTAGTGTTGGAGGGCCTCCTATGGAGGCGTGAGTTGGCAGGGACTCACCAAAGGGATGGGGGCACTGGAAGGTCCCCCTTGGTATAAACCCTCTTGGAGTTCACCATTAACCCTACCATGGAGCCTGTAGACCCGAGGCTGTGGTGCCTCAGGCCAAACAACTACCAGGGAGTGAGTGCAATACCACTCAACAGCAGATAATTGGATTAAAACTTTGCTGAGCAAGGCCCTACCCACCAGAGCAAGACCCAGTTTTTCCCATCACCATTCCCTCCCATCAAGAAGCTTACACAAGCCTTTTAGCCTCATCCATCAGAGGGTGGCTTCCCTGGTGGCTCAGAGGTTAAAGTGTCTGCCTCCAATGTGGGAGACACGGGTTTGATCCCTGGGTCAGGAAGATCCCCTGGAAAAGGAAATGGCAATCCACTCCAGTATTCTTGCCTNAGCCTCATCCATCAGAGGGTGGCTTCCCTGGTGGCTCAGAGGTTAAAGTGTCTGCCTCCAATGTGGGAGACACGGGTTTGATCCCTGGGTCAGGAAGATCCCCTGGAAAAGGAAATGGCAATCCACTCCAGTATTCTTGCCTGGAGAACCCCATGGACGGAGAAGCCTAGTATGTTACAGTCCACGGGGTCGCAAAAAGTCGGACACGACTGAGTGACTTCACCTTCACCTTCACCTTCGTCACAGGGCAGACAGAAGCAAAAAGAGCACAGTCCCACAGAGGCTAAAACAAAAACCATATTACAGAAAGTTAACACAATGAAAAAACAGAAAGTTATGCCCCAGATGAAGGGACAAGATAAAATCCAAGAAAAACAACTAAGTGAGGTGGAGATAGGCAAACTTCCCAAAAAAGAATTCAGAATAATGATAGTGAAGATGATACAGGATCTTGGGAAAAGAATGAAGAAGATGCAAGAAATGTTTTCCAAAGACCTGGAAGAACTAAAAAACAAACAAGTAAGTAAATGAAGTCATTCAGTCGTGTCTGACTCTTTGTGACCCCATGGACTGTAGCTTACTAGGCTCCTCTGTCCATGGGATTTTCCAGAACTAAAAAACAAACAAACAGAGATGAATAATGCACTAGAAGGAATCAATAGCAGAATAACTGAGGCAGAAGAATGGATAAATGACCTGGAGGACCAAATAGTGGAAATCACTGACACAGAACAGAATAAGATAAAAGAACGAAAAGAAATGAAGAGAGTCTAAGAGACCTATGGGACAACATTAAATTCTAACATTCTCACTATAGAGGTCCCAGAAAGAGAAGAAAGAAAGGACCTGAGAAAATATTTGAAGAGCTGGGCACACACACCAAGGAAACCAGAATTGAAAGAGACACCTGTACCCCAATGTTCATCGCAGCATTGTTTGTAATAGCCAGGACATGGAAGCAACCTAGATGTCTATCAGTAGTTGAATGGGTAAGAAAGCTGTGGTATATATACATAGTGGAGTATTACTCAGCCATTAAAAAGAATACATTTGAATCAGTGCTAACGAGGTGGATGAAACTGGAGTCGATTATACCGAGTGAAGTAAGCTGGAAAGAAAAACACCAATACTGTATACTAATGCATATATATGGAATTTAGAAAGATGGTAATGATAACCCTGTATGTGAGAAAGCAAAAGACACAGATGTATAGAACAGTGTTTTGGACTCTATGGGAGAGGGAGAGGGTGGGATGATTTGGAGGAATGGCATGGAAACATGTATAATATCATACAAGAAACAAATCGCCAGTCCAGGTTCGATACAGGATCCTTGGGGCTGGTGCACTGGGATGACCCGGAGGGATGGTACAGGGAGGGATGTGGGAGGGGGGTTAAGGATGTGGAACATGTGGTGTACGCCAGTGGGGGATTCATGTTGATGTGTGGCAGAACCAATACGATATTGTAAAGTAATTAGCCTCCAGTTAAAATAAATAAATTTAAATTAAAAAAAAAATTTGAAGAGATAATAGCTGAAAACTTCCTGAACATGGGAAAGGAAATAATCGACCAAATCCAGGAAGCATAGAGAGTCCCAAAAAGGATAAACAAGGAGAAATATATCAAGATACATTGTAATAAAACTGTCAAAAATTAAAGACAAAGATAAAATATTAAAAGCAATAAGGGAAAAGAAACAAATAGCATACAAGGGAACTTCCATCAGATTATCAGCTGACTTCTCAACAGAAACTCTACAAGCCAGATGGGAACGGCATGATATATTTATAGTGATGAAAGAGAAGAACCTACGACTAAAACTACTCTACCCAGCAAGACTCTCCTTCAGATTTGATGGAGAAATCAAAAGGTTCCAGATAAGCAAAATTAAGAGAATTCTGCACCACCAAACCAGCTTTACAACAAATGCTAAGGGAACTTCTCTAGGCAGGAAATGCAAGAGAAGGAAAAGACCCACAGAAAATAAACCCAAAACAATTAGGAAAATGGTAATGGGATCATATATATCAATCATTACCCTAAATGCAAATGGATTAAATGCACCAAGCAAAAGACACAGACTGGGTGGATGAAAACATGTGCCTGTATGAACTTCCATTTATCACATCACTCTGCTTGACCCTGCTCCCTGCTGCTGCTAAGTCACTTCAGTTGTGTCTGACTCTTTCTGACCCCATAGATGGCAGACCACCAGGTTCCTCTGTCCCTTGGATTCTCCAAGTAAGAATACTGGAGTGGATTGCCATTTTCTTCTCACTCCCCACCCCAATTGTACGTAATTATTTTAAATTGTTAAGTTAATCACGTTCCCATTAGGCTTGCAATTGTACTTATCTTTTTCTTATTTTGTCTGGTTATTGATTGTGAAAACTGATAAGTGTCTTTTTCTTTTGTGGTTATGTAACTTTTTAAAAATTTAAATTAATTTATTTATTTTAATTGGAGGCTAATTACTTTACAATATTGTAGTGGTTTTTGCCAAACATTGACNCTGGTTATTGATTGTGAAAACTGATAAGTGTCTTTTTCTTTTGTGGTTATGTAACTTTTTAAAAATTTAAATTAATTTATTTATTTTAATTGGAGGCTAATTACTTTACAATATTGTAGTGGTTTTTGCCAAACATTGACATGAATCAGCCACGGGTGCACATGTGCTCCCCATCCAGAACCCGCCTCCCACCTCCCTTCCCATCCCATCCCCCAGGGTCATCCCAGTGCACCAGCCCTCAGCACCATGTCTCATACGGTTATGTTTCTATTATTCACTTAATATCATTGTATCATGATTGGTCAACAGAAAAATAATAGAACTCTATATCACTAAAACTAGCATCTAAAAAAAAAAACCACCTGTAATCACTTTTTAAAATCCAGATGCTTATCAGAATTATATGGAAATTTTTTGAAAAATACAAATGCTCAGGTGTTGCCTTTTTTCTCTAGAGCTCCAGATATGTTTCTAATGAGCAGTCATGTTTAAAAACAACTGGACTCTATGATGATCTTTTATGTTTGTTTCACTTTTTCTATTTCATATTCAGTGCTCCCACTTAGTTTATGTTCTCCAATTTTCCCATCTGTTCTTTTTTTTTTTGATGTTCTTTCTCAAGCTTTTATCAAGCACAGTAGAAAAACTTTTGTATACATCTATATATAAATATTTATAATACATGTTTTAGAAAGCATATGAATTTTTGCCTAAATTAAAAAGTTATGACATTTTGATTCCACTTGTTTGACTTAGTATGAACAGAATGCTAGGTTTCTAATTAAAAGTGTATATACAACAAGCAACAAAGGTTCACTGTATAGCATGGGGAACCATACTCAGTATCTTATAACCACCTATGATGGAAAATAATTTCAAAAATAATGTATGTGTATTTGTATAATTGAATCACCTTGCTGTGTACCTGAAACATTGTAAGTCAACTATACTTCAATAAAATATATATATTAAAAAAAAAAACAGAATGCTCAACTTTTAGGTTATGCTTTNATTTCAAAAATAATGTATGTGTATTTGTATAATTGAATCACCTTGCTGTGTACCTGAAACATTGTAAGTCAACTATACTTCAATAAAATATATATATTAAAAAAAAAAACAGAATGCTCAACTTTTAGGTTATGCTTTTTTTTTTTTTTTCAGTTGATAGTTATGGTGACCATGAAGGGACCAGAGCAACTTTCTCTCCTTTGCCTGGACTCTATAAGGATCCAGAGCCTTGATACCAGCAGAGGCCTCCTGTGCCTATCTGTCTCCTTGGAGAGTCCAGATGAATTGGGTGAGTTTCTACTGGTTCTCAGGATTTCCCTGATAGCTCAGCTGGTAAAGAATCCGCCTGCAATGCAGGAGACACTGGTTTGATTCCTGGGTTGGGAAGATCCCCTGGAGAAGGAATAGGCTATCTACTCCAGGATTCTGCCCTGGAGAATCCCATGGACTGTACAGTCTGTGGGGTTGCAAAGAGTCGGATATGACTGATGATTTTCACTTCTGGTTCTCAGATCTCCCTATTTTTGGTTGATGATCCTGAGTTTTATTTGGCGGTGTCTAACAAGTAATTTGTTTTGCAGTTGAAAGATATTGGAGAGTGACCCCCTCAATTGAAAGATATTAGGGGAGCCTGGTTGAAAAACACTGAGACTCAGTTTAGACACTGAGTGGATTATCCTCAGTGAAAGCCACTAGGAAGATTTTACTCAGTTTAGACTGACTGGTTTATCTTTGGTTGAAGGACTGGGAGGACTTTGTTCACTGAAAAGACTGCGTAGTGTTGGATTGGGTAATTAAGAAGACGGGCCTGTCATTTTTCCTCGAATTGGCTACACTAGTGATATTATTTTGACAAACTGACCTCTGAATGGGGAATAAAAGTTTTCAAAACAAGAAAGACATATTTCCAGCCCTCACCTAATATCCCACCCAGGTTTATATACCTGCAAAATTTATAAGTACTTTCATTGGTAATTAAAGAAAATCCACCTTAAAAATGAGGAGGCTGTTTTATTGCATACATAGTTAAGTTTAAAACATTGGCTTGATTAAAATAGTTTTTCAGAATTCTTACTGTAAACAAAGGCCTTCTAGGGGAAACTTGCATTTCTCTTCCTGTGTCTTTGAGATGAAAACGTTCTACCTGATCTTCTTAGGGGGTTGTGTGTGTGTGTGTGTGTGTGTGTGTGTGTGTGTGTGCATGTGTAGAAATCTTGAATTCTGTCATACTATTTTTAAGAGTAAACTTTCTGGATATTTTTATTTAGGTGACATCCTCCCCCATTCTTTTATGGAAAAGCCTCTTATGTCTTAATGATTTGAATTACTATTAATACATATCTCATTAATAGCCAAATATGGATACTTTAAACTGGAGAAACTTCTAAATTGGTAAATTTTTAGAGCACTCTCATTATAAATAGCTCTTTTATTGGTACTTGTATAAAAATCAAATTAAAGGGAGAAAAAAGAAATATGTTTAATGGTTAACCTACAAACTTCTTTAGTTTAAAGCAAGTAAGAAAAACCAGTTTGGGAAGCTTTATTTGTGGTCTTCGCTTCCCCTCAATGGGTTTTACAGGTGCCAATAAAACATTAGAATAATGAATGTTAACAAGAAAACAAAACAAAACAAAACCTGTAAGAAAAGTCTAGATACTTTTTGGGACAAGAAAGAAATTTTAAAAAAGACTTATCTCAAATGAATAAAGAAATCTTCAGATGGTTATTTAAAATGGGATAAATAAAATAGACATATATGTGATTAAAACACAAGGTTTTGATATTATATTAACTAAGATTAAATGGGCCAGAAGGGATCCCCTACTAATCTCCAACATTAAAAGTCACAAAAGTCTGCTCTATTTACCCCAGTTTTTAAAATATATATTTAAGAGGCTGGAAAAAAATTTTTTTTCACTAAGATGCTTAACCAACAATTACTTGGGACAACAGTTAGGCCAAGAGCCTGAATTCCTTGACTCAAACCTCTGTTGACTTAAAGAAAGTTGAGAGTTACGTTTTATTCAGGGGGAATTTTTAGGACTTTAGGCTGAGAGAAAGCCTCTCGAAGAACCCTGACAGCACTCTCTGAGGAGGTAAGGGGGGGAGCCAGTTTATATGGAAGTTTTGCAACAAAGTAGTCTGGACTTCAGAAGATTATTGCTAAAGAAAACCAGATATCCAAAGGTAAGGAATTTTGTGCTTTTCTATGTACCGGAAGATGCAAGAGTCTGTCTCACTGAAGCATTCCTTTGATATGCACCTCAGCTATCTGGGACCAGCATCCTTTGTTTTCACATTCTGAGTTTCCTCAGGGCTCAACATAGGGAGTGGTTACTGTCTGATGGCTGCTATATGGCAAGAATTATTATCCTCTTGATGAAAGTGAAAGATGAGAGTAAAAAAGTTGGCTTAATACTCAACATTCAGAAAACTAAGATCATGGCATCTGGTCTCATTAATTCATGGCAAATAGATGGAGAACCAGTGGAAACAGTGACAGACTTTATTTATTTATTTATTTTTGGTTCCAAAATCACTGCAGATGGTGACTGCAGGCATGAAATTAAAAGATGCTTGCTCCTTGGATAAAAAGTTATGACCAACATAGACAGCCTATTAAAAAGCAGAGACATTACTTTGCCAACAAAGGTCCATCTAGCCAAAGCTATGGTTTTTCCAATAGTCATGTGTGGATGTGAGAGTTGGACTGTGAAGAAAGCTGAGTGCTGAAGAACTGATGCTTTTGAACTGTGGTGTTGGAGAGTCCTTTGGATTGCAAGGAGATCCAACCAGTCCATCCTAAAGGAAATCAGTCCTGAATACTCACTGGAAGGGCTGATGCTCCAATACTTTGGCCACCTGATGTGAAGAACTGACTCATTTGTAAAAACCCTGATGCTGGGAAAGATTGAAGGCAGGAGGAGAAGGGGATGACAAAGGATAAGATGGTTGGATGGCATCACCAACTCAATGGACATGAGTTTGAGTAAGCTCCAGAAGTTGGTGATGGACAGGGAGGCCTGGGATGCTGCAGTCCAAGGTGTTGCAAAGAATCAGATACGACTGAGCAACTGAACTGAACTGAACTGTCTGCTGGCTGCTATATGGCAAGAATGATTACCTTCCTGAGTTCCCTCAGGGTGCACCAGCTCACCATCTGTGGTGGCTGCAATTGCTGGTGACTGTGACATCCGTGTTTACGGATATGGCAGGAAATATTTCATTTCTCACCCCCTCTGGGGATCCCAGAGTATTTTGTATAAAATTAGATAAAATGGACAGAGAATAAAGGAGAAAAGCTTCTAGACATCTCCTACAAGATTGAAACTTGTTGACTGGATCCTAATGAAAGCTAAATTCAACCGTATAAAAGTTGATAGGATTGGGACAAAATATACAAAAATTTGCATATATATTAATTCAGTTCAGTCACTCAGTCATGTCTGACTCTTTGCAACCCCATGGACTGCAGCACACCAGGTCTCCCTGTCCATCACCAACTTCCAGAGTTTACTCAAACTCGTGTCCATTCAGTTGTTAATGCCATCCAACCATTCCATCCTCTACGGTCCCCTTCTCCTTCCACCTTCTATCTCTTTTGTTTAATTATGTTGTTGGATAGACACATTTCGCTGAGAAATGCTTCCCCTGATGTTATTATAAAACAAGGCATATAATCTGCCCCTCAGAAAGTATTAACCAAACATACTAAAAGAAACCAATAGGATAATCTGATTCATACAAATAAGTAAAAACTGGAAACTAGCATTCAGGGGTTAATTAAAGTAAAATTACTGACTTTTGCTCTGGGTTTAACTTGTAAATTTAGGAAGGTGAAAGATCTTTGCTGAATGTCCTATACAGTCTTTTGAAGGCATGATAATTAAACTCTAGAAGATAGAATCCATAAATTTCAGTTTAGTTAGAAATCTTTTCACTGATATATAGTCAGACAAATCAATCTTTTAAATTCATCTAGGTGACAGACTGGAGAAGGAGATGGCAACCCACTCCAGTACTCTTGCCTGGAAAATCCCATGGATGGAGGAGCCTGGTAGGCTACAGTCCATGGGGTCACGAAGAGTTGGAGACGACTGAGTGACTTCACTTTCACTTTTCACTCTTATGCATTGGAGAAGGAAATGGCAACCCACTCCAGTATTCTTGCCTGGAGAAACCCAGGGACCGAGGAGCCTGGTGGGCTGCTGTCTATGGGGTTGCACAGGGTTGGACATGACTGAAGCAACTTAGCAGCAGCAGCAGCAGCAGGTGACAGACCAGTTCTTTGGGGGAACTAAAGCAACTGTCGATCACTTATAAAGCTCTATAGACCAGAAATGGAAACAGAGGCCACATGGACCTGAGGCTGAGCCTATTAGCTCAATCAGGCAGAACTTGAAACCAAGGAAGAAAAATGACAAAGTGGCTGTTCAAGCCACTGGGAATGCTCCCTCAGCCAAGCTTTTCAAAGAATAAACCTTAGTCTTCTGAGCAAGCAACTTTAATGATTCCAATTATTCTTTGTAAAATAGTAAGCTTATATTGCAATATCCGATTCATAACTAAGTTTTCTTTCTAAAGGTAAGCCATGAGATCTCCAGTTTTGCCCATTTATAGGTCTGTGTACACATTATACATATGAGATATCTTTACCTCCAGAAAGTATTATCAAAATTGAATTTATAAAGAGCTCATTTTAATTTGAAAGTGTTTACAAATTAAATAGAAAAGAAACCAGCCAAAATGACTTTCAGATTCACTCATACTGGGAAATATTCAATATTTAATTGGTATCTGGTACTAAAGTTTTAATTAATATAGACATATCTTTAGAGTCATCAACATTAAGTATCAGTATAATACTTCATTGTATCTAGGTTTAATAGAAGTCAACTAAGACCTTATTATATCTTTTGCAGTGGCTTCTCTGGTGGCTCAGTGGTAAAAAATCCCCCTGCCAATGCAGGAGATGTAAGAGATGCAGGTTTGATCCCTGGGTTGGAAGATCCCTTGGAGAAGGAAATGGCAACCCACTCCAGTATTCTTGCCTGGGCAATCCCATGGATAGAGGAACCTGGTGGGCTACAGTTCATAGGGTCGCAAAAGAGAGACACAACGTAGTGACTAAACGACAACCAGTCATTGTATCTGTTGCAAGGAAAATAACTTGATATGAAGAAACTTTACGGTAAATGTAAATGAGAGAAGAGCTTTTATTCTTTCAGAATAATTGTATTTTAGAAATGTCTACTTGGAGACTTCCCTAGTGGCACAGTGGATAAGAATCTGCCTGCCAATGTGGGGTATATGGATTTGACTCCTGGTCTGGGAAGATCCCACATGCCTCAGAGAAACTAAGCCTGTGTGCCACAACAACTGAGCCCATGCTCTAGAGCCCATGAGCCATAACTACTGAGCCCACATGCTGAAACTCCTAAAACCTGTGTGCCCAGAGCCTATGCAACAAGAGAAGCCATTGCCATGACAAGTTTGTGCAACACAAAGATTAGACTTCACTCTCGCAACTAGAGAGTTCAGTTCAGTTCAGTCGCTCAGTCGTGTCCAACTCTTTGCGACCCCATGAATTACAGCACGCCAGGTGTCCCTGTTCATCAACAACACCCGGAGTTCACACAGACTCATATCCATCGAGTCAGTGATGCCATCCAGCCATCTCATCCTCTGTCGTCCCCTTCTCCTCCTGCCCCCAATCCCTCCCAGCATCACAGTCTTTTCCAGTGAGTCAACTCTTCGCATGAGGTGGCCAAAGTACTGGAGTTTCAGCTTTAGCATCATTCCTTCCAAAGAAATCCCAGGGTTGATCTCCTTCAGAATGGATTGGTTGGATCTCCTTGCAGTCCAAGGGACTCTCAAGAGTCTTCTCCAACACCACAGTTCAAAAGCATCAATTCTTCAGCGCTCAGCCTTCTTCACAGTTCCAACTCTCACATCCATACATGACNCCAAAGAAATCCCAGGGTTGATCTCCTTCAGAATGGACTGGTTGGATCTCCTTGCAGTCCAAGGGACTCTCAAGAGTCTTCTCCAACACAACAGTTCAAAAGCATCAGGTAACCATAAATACTTGACCCTTTCACTTTAAACATTCATCAAGGCCTTGGTAGTTTTTGAAGCCAACCCACTCAACAGCCTACATTCTGTTCCTGGTGGAAACTCTAAATACTTAACTATATTTCAGGGAAACTGGGAGAAAAAAACAAAGAAAGAAAAATAGAACTGAACATGAAACAATGGACTGGTTCCAAATCTGGAAAGGAGTACATCAAGGTTGTATATTGTCACCCTGCTTATTTAGCTTATATGCAGAGTACATCATGAGAAATGCTGGGCTGGAAGAAGCACAAGCTGGAATCAAGATTGCTGGGAGAAATATCAATAACCTCAGGCGTGCAGATTGCACCACACTTATGGCAGAAAGCAAAGAAGAACTAAAGAGCATCTGGATGAAAGTGAAAGAGGAGAGTGAAAAAGTTGTCTTAAAACTCAACATTCAAAAAAATAAGATCATGGCATCCAGTCCCATCACTTCATGGCAAATAGATAGGAAAACAATGGAAACAGTGACAGACTTTATTTTTCTGGGCTCCAAAATCACTTCAGATGGTGATTACAGATGTGAAATTAAAGAGATTTACCCCCTGGAAGTAAAGCTATGACCTACCTAGACAGCATATTAAAAAGCAGAGACATTACTTTGCCAACAAAGGTCCATCTAGTCAAACCTATGGTTTTCCCAGTAATTTTGTATAGATTTGAGAGTTGGGGTAGAAAGAAAGCTGAGCACCAAACAATTGATGCTTTTGAACTGTGGTGTTGGAGAAGACTCTTGAGAGTCCCTTGGACTGCAAGGAGATCCAACCAGTCCATTCTAAAGGAGATCAGTCCTGAATATTCATTGGAAGGACTGATGCTGAAGCTGAAGCTCTAATACTTTGGCCACCTGATGGGAAGAACTGTCTCATTTGAAAAGACCCTGATGCTGGGAAAGATAGAAGGCGGGAGGAGAAGGGGATGGCAGATGATGAGATGGTTGGATGGCATCACCGACTTAATGGATATGAGTTTGAGTAAACTCTTGGGGTTGGTGATGGACGGGGAGGCCTGGCGTGCTGCAGTCCCTGGGATCCCAAAAATTTGGACATGACTGAGAAACTGAAGTGAACATTTTATTGATCAGATTGATTTCCATAATGTGAGTACAATATAGCAGCAAAGGTGGGTCAGTACTCATGATTAACACAGGAAAAATTCGTAGCATGGAACACAGTCAGCTTTGCTTTGAATACGTAAGGGTAAAAGATGCAATGCTTGCCAAGAGATTCTTATGGCTGAGACTTGTCACATGGTGATGCTATTCAGAATATAATAATGAATGCCTTTCCAGGATAATAATACCTAGTCTAATCCTCTCATTTTAAACTGAACATAAATATAAAGGATATTAAGAATATATTTGAGATGTCAATGAAATAAAATGTTGTCACAGGATAATGGTCTCCTGCTGCTTCATAAAATGCCAAGCCAAAGGCAAGACTCGCATTTTCAGAGGAGAAGACATTAATCCCATGGCAGTGTTTTATTGCAGTGATTGTATTTCTATTATATAAAATGAGCATGTAGATTTAATCAATTCACTTGATGTATGTTGATGTAGTAAATTGACAGTGGTTTATCATCATTATGAAACTGTTATATTCTTGAAGGCAATTTATCAAATAAAATATAAATGTTTTAGGAAACAACTTCCAGGTTGAGGGGTAATAGAAATTTCTTACTAGCTGGAGATTGGTTTTCCTTAAGAAAGTAATAGTTAATATAACAAAAGAGGGACAGTATGATTGACATACTCAAAAAAGGTTTGTGTAATAGTCATGTTAATAGCATAGTTCCACATTTCATTTTGCTGACAAGTAAAACATAGTAATTAAATAAAATTATTTGAGCAAAAAAATCACAATGACACATCGAAATTTGAATTTCTGCTCAGAATGCTTTACTAGGTCATTTACAAAACTGGCTTTGTTACTTTGAATAATGATTACTGCACAACAGCTGACGTCTTTAGATAACAGCACCATTCCATATTTCTAAGTACTGCTATACAATACAACAAAGGCTCATTGTGAAAGATAGGTTAAAGGTTCTTTTGGAATCTTAACCATCTAAGCCAAACCAAGCATTATTCCCAATGGAAAGTGAAAACTAATTTCTTGTTTTCTTCTCTTTGAAAATACATAATGAGAAAATCGTTGGATATATTCCATTGACTGTGTTTAGAATACTATATTCCATATAAACATATTTGTTCCTTATATCTGAAAGAGGCCTCGAGTTTGCTTTGAGAACCTTTTCCAGTTTTTTAAATGAACCCAAACCACTGCAGTTAATTTACTATTCTCAAAGGTAGATCTGATTTCACTTACCTTTTTCTGTTTATTGACTATCTNTTCCTGACTTTAGGGGAAATGCTTTCAATTTTTCACCATTGAGGATAATGTTTGCTGTGGGTTTGTCATATATAGCTTTTATTATGTTGAGGTATGTTCCATCTATTCCTGTTTTCTGGAAAGTTTTTATCATAAATGGATGTTGAATTTTGTCAAAAGCCTTCTTGCATCTATTGAGATAATCATATGACTTTTATTTTTCAATTTGTTAATGTGGTGAAATCTTTTAAAAATATTTTTATTAATATTTAATGGATATAGTTGCTTTACAACATTATGTTAGTTTCTACTGTACAGAAAAGTGAATCAGCTATACATATACATATATCCCCTCTTTATGGAATTTCCTTCTCATTTAGTTCACCACAGAGAATCAGGTGAGTTCTCTGTGTTATACAGTAGATTTTTCCATTATACCTATCTTGAACATGGTATAGCTCTTTGTTTACTTATTCCTTCTTGATTTTTTACTTATTCATAATTTATACTTTATAATTTTGTAATTAGTGAATTTATTCACATATCACATTTGTATGCTACTATAAATAGAATGTAGTGTACTTTCATTTATAGTAGATTTTTTAAATATAAAGATTGTTATTTTCATTATTTTCTTCATGGAGCATAGAACTTGATTAATCATAATCTTTGTTGCAAATTTATCTTCAATTTAATCTATTTTTCAGTCTTGATTCTTTTTTATTTATTTTTGACTTTTGAAATTGTGTAGTTTATACCCATGATAAATGAAGCAATTGTCAGTTTTCTTGTATATAACTAATAAGTATTCAGATATACCAAAATATTTTTGCCTGGAGAATCCCATGGGCAGAGGAGCCTGGCAGGCTATAGTCCATGGAGTTGCAAAGAGTTGGACAGGGCTGAGACTAACATACACACACATACCAAAATATTTACCTCATTTAAGCTAGTTCTTCCCATTTGTATGTCAGATCTTCCTGCTTAGCAGGATCATTTTCCTTCTGCCTAAGGTACACCTGTAGAACTTCTCTATTAACATCAGCTGGTTGTAGTCTTTCACATTTTGTTTTCCCTAAAATTGTCTTTATTTTACACTTGTTCTTGAAATATATATTCATTGAATTCAGTATTCCAGATTGACACTTAACTTCATTAGTGCTTTGAAGATACTACCTACAGGATAGGGATGCAGAGTGCATTTGCTCCTGGGTCGACCTCATGTTGAGGATGAATCCCTATATTATGGAAGTCCCAACTTCCTGCAAGACTCCCTAACTGAGTCTAAATATTGTGTTCTGCGAACCAAAGCTGAAAACTCAAGTGAGTTTGCTATCACTATCAGAGCAATAGAAACTTTAGTGGTCTTCTGACCTCCATGCTCAGTACTGTCCTTTCTTCCTTGTGTTTCAGTTTTCACTTACTCTCAAGACAACTCTTTTATACATAAGCCAAAATTGCATAAAATATTTCATAATTTTTTTCAATGGTCAATATCTTAAATATCTAGCCAGACATATTACTAGAAACAAAATTGTCTGACACTTTGCAGATTGCAAACAGAGAAATTCTTTCATTATTTAATATTTTAACTATTTTTGTTGCCAATTTAAATATTTATTTACATATTTAGGAATATGTGTTCTTAAACATTATCTCTGAGTTTCATTTGCTCCTTGAAATACAAGATGGAAGAATCTATCTGGATTTCTTTCCTTGCCTCATAGTGAAACAGTTTAATTTTTGCCTGCAAGTCATAAACTTGACCCTGGGTCTAAGCTTACACCAAAAAACTAGTTAAGCACATCTTACACATCTTACACTTATGCACTTAATTTCTGCTCATTTCTATTTGCACCTTATTTTTTTCATAATTATTATAGCTGGGTTTTATTCTAGATTCTAAGATGCTTTTCCAATGCTGTTGTTGTGGGAAGTGGATTCCTGTCTATTCCATCTTAGTTTTGCTAATTTAATCAGTACTCTACTGATAATTCCCTGTGGACTGTAACTGGTATCTTTCTACCTGGATCCTAGCCATGATCTCTAGATTTCTAGGACTCTTCTACTAGTGGCCTGCTATCTGCACCTCATCTACCTGGCTCTCAGCCTGGAAGCAGGTATTTCCCCAGTATCCTTGTCCTCTGAGCAATGAATTCTGAATCAAAAAGATTATTCAGAATATATTACCAGCATTGTATATCCAAATTATTTAGGAGAACCTGTGACATTCTCATACTAATGAAGAATCAGAGCAGTCTAAGAGAACTAATGAGGAAAAGATTATTTTAAATTAAGGGAGTATATAAGAACTAGGGGGAAAAGGAAAATCATGTGAAACTCACAGGGAATATTGCATTTATTATTGGTTAGATTTTGAACTTATTAACTTAGTTATATTCCATTATGGAGATAAGTTTCAAAATAGATTATTTACTTAATTAGTTCTGAACTTTTCAAAATTTAAAATTCTCAAAATTGTTAAAATACACTTTAAATCAGTAAGAAAGAAATTATTTACACAAACACTATCTAATTCACACTTTAGAACATTATCCTGTAAAATTTTATCTTTTTTTTTTTTCAAAGAAAAATACATATCTTCTCAACAGATACAACTAGCACCAATGGAATCTTATCTTGGAGGACTGTTGAAAACTGTTCCTGATGATTAATTGTACATGATTGCTGCATAATTTGTTTCATNAGGAAGCATCACTATGAACAAAACTAGTGGAGGTGATAGAATTCCAGCTGAGCTATTTTAAATCCTAAAAGATGATGCTGTGAAAGTGCTGCACTCAATATTCCAGCAAATTTGGAAAACTCAGCAGTGGCCACAGGACTGAAAAAGGTCAATTTTCATTCCAGTCCCTAAGAAGGGTGATGGCAAAGGGCAATGTTCAAACTACTGCACAAGTGCACTCATTTCACATGCTAGAAAAGTAATGCTCAAAATTCTCCAAGCCAGGCTTCAACAGTATGTGAACCGAGAAATTCCAGATATTCAAACTGGATTAAGAAAAAGCAGAGGAACCAGAGATCAAGTTGCCAACATCTGTTGAATCATAGAAAAAGCAAGAGAATTCCAGAAAAACATCTATTTCTTCTCTATTGGCTACTAAAGCCTTTGGCCATGTGGATCACAAAAAACTGTGGAAAATTCTTAAAGAGATGGAAATACCAGACCACCTTACCTGCCTCCTGTGAAACGTGTAAGCAGGTCAAGAAGCAACAGTTAGAACTGGACATGGAACCACGGACTGGTTCCCGATTGGGAAAGGAGTATGTCAAGGTTGTATATTGTCACCGTGCTTATTTAACTTATATGAAAAGTACATTATGTAAAATGCTGGGCTGGATGAAGCTAAACTGTAATCAAGATTGCAGGGAGCAATATCAATAACCTCAGAATCACAGATGACACCACCCTTATGGCAGAACACGAAGAACTAAAGAGCCTCTTGATGAAAGTGAAAGAGCAGAGTGGAAAAGCTGGATTAAAACTCAACATTCAAAATACTAAGATCATGGCATCCTGTCCCATCACTTCATGGCAAATAGATGTTGAAACAATGGAAAAAGTGACAGACTTAATTTTCATGGGCTCCAAAATCACTGCAGATGGTGACTGAAGTCATGAAATTAAAAGACGTTTGCTCCTTGGGAAAAAAGCTATGGCAAGTCTAGACAGCCTATCAAAAAGCAGAGACATTACTTTGCTGACAAAGGTCCATATAGTCAAAGCTATAGTTTTTCCAGTAGTCATGTAAGGATGTGAGAGTTGGACCATAGAGAAAGCTGATCACCAAAGAAATGATGCTTTTGAACTGTGATGAGAAGACTCTTGAGAGTCCCGTGAACTGCAAGGAGATCAAACCAGTCAGTCCTAAAGGAAACCAACCCTGAATATTCACTGGAAGTGAAGTGAAAGTCATGTCCAACTCTTTGTGACCCCATAGACTATTCAGTCCATGGAATTCTCCAGGCCAGAATACTGGAGTTGGTAGCTGTTCCCTTCTCCAGGGGATCTTCCCAACCCAGGGATNGTTGGACCATAGAGAAAGCTGATCACCAAAGAAATGATGCTTTTGAACTGTGATGAGAAGACTCTTGAGAGTCCCGTGAACTGCAAGGAGATCAAACCAGTCAGTCCTAAAGGAAACCAACCCTGAATATTCACTGGAAGTGAAGTGAAAGTCATGTCCAACTCTTTGTGACCCCATAGACTATTCAGTCCATGGAATTCTCCAGGCCAGAATACTGGAGTTGGTAGCTGTTCCCTTCTCCAGGGGATCTTCCCAACCCAGGGATCAAACCCAAGTCTCTTGCCTTGTGGGTGGATTCTTTATAGGTGAGCCATAAAGGAAGCCCTTGTGGAAGGACTTCATTCATTGGAAGGACTGAAACTAAAGCTGAAGTGCCAATACTTTGGCCACCTAATGCGAAGAGTCAACTGATTAGAAAAGACTGTGATGCTGGGAAAGATTGAAGGCAGGAGGACTAGGGGATGAGAGAGGGCAAGATGGCTGGATGGCATAACCGATTCAGTGAACATGAGTTTGAACAAACTCTAGGAGATGGTGAAGGACAGGGAAGACTGGCGTGCTGCAATCCATGGAGTCACAAAGAGTCAGACACAACTGAGTGACTGAACAACTCAAAGTCATTGATTTGAATGTGTTGTTCAGTCATGTGTGACTCTTTGCTACCCCATGCACTGCAGCATGCCAGGTTCCTCTGCCTTTCACTATCTCCCATAGTTCGCTTAAATTCATGTCCATTAAGTCTGTGATGCTATCTAACCATCTCATCCTCTGCTGTCCCCTTCTTCTCTTGCCCTCAATCTTTCCCAGAATCTGAGTCTTTTCAAATGAGTTGGCTCTTTGCATCAGGTGGCCAAAGTATTGAAGCTTTAGCATCAATCCTTCCAATGAATATTCAGGGTTGATTTCCTTTTGGATTGCTTGTTTTGATCTCCTTGTAGTCCAAGGGACTCTCAAGAGTCTTCTACAGCACCACAATTCAAAAACATCAATTCTTCAGTGCTCAGCCTTTATGGTCTGACTCTCACATCTGTACATGGCTATTGAAAAAACCAATATTGACCATACATATATTGACCATATGGACCTTCGTCGACAAAGTGATGTCTCTGCTTTTTATTATGCTTTCTAGGTTTGTCATAGCTCTCTCTCCAAGGGGCAAGTGTCTTTAATTTCATGGCTGCAGTCACCATCCACAGTGATTTTGGAGCCCAAGAAAATAAAATCTGTCATTGCTTCCACTTTTTCCCCATCTGTTTGCCATGAAGTGATGGGACTGGATGCTGTGATCTTAGTTTTTGAAATGTTGAGTTTTAATCCAGCTTTTTCACTCTCCTCTTTCATTCTCATCAAGAGGCTCTTTAGTTCCTCTTCACTATCTACCATTAGAGTGGTATCTGCATATCTGAGACTGTTGATATTTCTCCTGGCAATATTGATTTGAGCTTGTGAGTAATGCAGCCTAGAATTTTGCATGATGTACTCTGTATAAGCTAAATAAGCATGGGTGACAAAATACAACCTTGATGTATTCCTTTCCCAATTTTGAACCAGTCTATTGTTCCATGTATGGTTCTAACTGTTATTGACCTGCATGTAGGTTTCTCAGGGGGCAGGTAAAGCGGTCTGGCATTTCCATCTCTTTAAGAGTTTTCCATAGTTTATTCTGGTCCAGACAGTCAAAGGCGTTAGTTTAGTCAATGAAGTAGATGCTTTGCTGCAATTCCCTTGCTTTCTCTATGATCCAATGAATGTTGGAAATTTGAACTCTGGTTTCTCTGTCTTTTCCAAACCCAGTTTGTACATCTGGAAGTTCTTTTTTGAAAAAAAAAAAAAAAAAGTTAATTAAAAAAATTATTTATTTTATTTGGCTTTGCTGGGTCTTAGTTGTGGCATGTTGGATCTAATTCCCTGAGCAGGGATCAAACCTGGGCCCTCTGCATTGGGAGCATGGAGTCTTAGCCATCAGACCATCAGGGAAGTCCCAAATTATTTATTTTTTAATCAAAGAATAATTACTTTATGGAATTGTGTTGGTTTCTGCCAAACATCAACATAAGTCAGCCATAAGCACACATATATCCCTTTCTCTCTTGAACTTCTCACCCACTTCCCTCCCATCCAACCCTCTATGCTGTTACAGAGCCCTGGTTTGAATTCCCTGTGTCATACAGCAAATTCCCATTGGAAATTTATTTTATATATGCTAATATAAGTTTCCATGTTACTCTTTCCATACATTCCATCCTCTCCTTCCTCCCTCTCCTCTCGTGTCTGTTCTAGAGAACTGTAAGTCTGTTCTCTATGTCTGTGTCTCCATTGCTTCCCTGCAAATAATTTCATTAGTACCTTCTTTCTAGATTCCATATATATGCATTAGTGTGTGATATTTGTTTTTGTCTTTCTAACTTATTTCACTCTGTATAATAGGCTCTAGGTTCATCCATCTTATCAGAACTGACTCAAATGGGTTCCTTTTTATGGCTGAGTAATATTCCATTGTATATATGTACCACAGCTCATCTGGAAGTTCTTGGTTCATGTACTGCTGAAGCCGAGCTTGAAGGATTTTGAACATAACCTTACTAGCATGTGAAATGTTCACAATTGGTAACTTGAACACTGTTTGACATTGCCCTATTTTGGGATTGGAATGTTACTCTCATCCAAAACTTCCTCACAGAAATATTCAGCATAATGTTTGTCCAAATGTGTGGGCACCCCACAGACTAGTCAAGCTAACCCCCTGACTTAAAATGATTTCACCAAGCAATAGGAATGGTAGCTTGCAGCCACTGAGAACTTACCTTGTGTTGGCAACCTTGAGTTTACCTCCTAACACACCCACATGATAAGTGTTATGCTTGTTTCATAGAGGAATTGGCTGAATCTTGCTCAGTGTGATAGCTAATGTTTGAACCTCAGCTGGCTCTCTTTACCCATCCAGTAATCGCTTCTCCAGTTTCTGCCAGTGCAGTGGCTTAAAGCTTGCATCTGAGACCTTCTCTGGGCTGATGTCCTTGTCCAGAACCTCCTGAGAACTTTTGTCGTCCTCTTCCATCACACTTCCTGTTCTTCAAAGGTGGACAATGACTGATTCACACAGGAATGTAAGAGTCTGACTTGCTTTCCTTAAAAGGGGTTAATTCCCTTTAAGGAGCCTCTGCAGACCCCACATGAGATCAGATGGAGGTTAGACTCCAGCTGAGACCTCATCTTTTGCTGAGCATTCCCTGCTTCCTGTCCTAGTTCCCTTCATTTTTTCTTGAGATCATTTCCTCTGTAAATCATGTACTCATGAATCTCCATATCAGGCTCTGATTCTAGGGAATGGGATTTAAGATACCTGTCAGTGAGGAATTTAAAGTTAAGTCTAGCTGGGTTCAGAGCTGGCCCTCTGCATTGTCCATCATTGAGGATGGTAGGCTGGTAGGCATGCACACATTCCTGGGGAGCTGGGGTTTTAGCTGAGGAAAAGAGAAGATTCTTAGCTTTTAGGAAGGTCTTGGTGGCTTTGTCACTCTTCCCTTGCTTGCTCACCCCCAGCTGGTGACAAAACACAGCACCAGCAACAAGCTGCCCAGTTAGGTAATTTCACAGGGGTAGGAAGGGGCAAGTTGAAGATTCCACTTGTCATAGACTCTGGGTCTGGATTTCCAGACTCTCAGAGCTGAGTCTCAGCTTTCAGGAGTAGGAGGCCAGAGGTACAGCAACAATGGACTCAAAAATCCTGAACTGCTCCTTGGGAGCAAGTATTAGCCAATCCAGGCAGGTAGACCTCCTTGTCAGCAGGCTCCAGGCCTAGGCTATGGTCTGAGACCCCTATTTATAACCCCCTGCCTGTGGGAATGCTCAGTCACCATGGATTTTTCCATAAGTTGGAGGTTTGACACTGTTCCAGTTAGAATTTTGCTCTTTCTTTACCAGATGTTCTCCAGCCCTCTCCAAGAGACAGCTGCTTAAGGATAAAAAATAGGTGAGATGAGAGAGACTGTACCTAAGAGAGGGGAGCCAACGCCTGGCAGAGGAATTGCTGGGGAAGGCTGTGGAGTGGAGGAAGGGCTCCTTGCTGAACCCCTTAGAGCCTTCTACTTCATCTGATTGAATATAAGAAATGATGGGGCACTTATTGGCAGAAGGCTTCTCCTAACAAAAAGAGGAAGGTAGGGCTGTTCTCTTTGGTTGAAGACCTTTACTATTGCCTTCTATGTTAAACATTATAGTGTGGGAACTATGGTGTCAAGTAGACCTGATTAAAAACCTCTGTTCTATCTGTATAAATTTTGTGATGTTGAGTATGTTGCTGAATATTTCAGAATTTCAGTTTCCTCATCCAGAAAATGGGTGCCCATGCTTAATGCCCAGAGGTATTATCTGGGATGGGACAGGTCCGATGAAGGAAATAACTCAGCAAGAGACAGAGATAGACTTGGTGGACTAGGAATGCTAAAGAAAAATTTGGGCAACTTCACCAATTTGCTTCTAGAGCCGGGGCAGTGGCATAAGATCACTGCTTACCCATTCAGATGCTCAGGCAGACATTATTAATTATAGTGGTTTTGGTGTTGAGTTGCTAAGCCCTGTCTGACTCTTTGCAACTCTATGAACTGCAGAATGCCAGGCCACCCTCTTCCTCACTGTCTCCTAGAGTTTGCCCAAGTTCATGTTCATTGAGTCAGTGATGTTGTTCTACCATCTCATCCTCTGTCCCCCACTTCTCCTGCCCTTAATCTTTCCCGGCATCAATATATTTTTCCAATGAGTCAGCTCTTCGCATCAGGTGGCCAAAGTATTGGAGCTTCAGCTTCAGCATCAGTCCTTCCGATGAATAATCAGAGTTGGTTATCTTTAAGATAGACTGTTTAAATCTCCTTGCAGTCCAAGGGACTCTCAAGAGTCTTCTCCAGCACCACAACTAGAATGCACCAGTTCTTCGGTGCTCAGACTTCTTTATGGTCCACTCACATCCATATGAGACTACTGGAAAAACCATAGCTTTGACTACATGGACCTTTCTTACCAGTGACGTCCTTGCTTTTTAATACACTGTTTAGGTTTGTTATATCTTTCCTTCCAAGATGCAAGTGTCTTCTAATTTCATAGCTGCAGTCACCATCCATAATGATTATGGAACTCAAAAAGAGAAAATCTGTCACTGTTTTTTTTTTTTTTCTCTTCTATTTACCATGAAGTGATGAGTCCAGAGGTCATGATTTTAGTTTTATGAATATTGAGTTTTAAGTGAGATTTTTCACTCTCCTCATTCACCCTCATCAAGAGGCTCTTTAGTTCCTTTCCAATTTCTGCCATTAGAGTGGTATCACCTATTTATCTGAAGTTATTGATATTTCTGGCAAACTTGATTCTAACGTGTAACTCATCTAGCCAAGCATTTTGCATGATGTACTGTACACTTAAGTTAAATAAACAAGGTGACAGTATACAGCCTTGCCAAACTCCTTTCCCAATTTTGAACCTGTCAGTTGTTCCCTGTAAGGTTCTGACTGTTGCTTCTTGACCCACATACAGGTTTATCAGGAGGCAGGTAAGATGGTCTGGTATTCCCACCTCTTTAATAATTTTCCAGTTTGTTGTAATTCACACAGTCAAAGACTTTCATGTAGTCAATGAAGCAGAAGTAGATGTTTTCTGGAATTCCTTTGCTTTCTCTATGATCCAGTGGATGTTGGAAATTTGATCTCTGGCTCCTCTGACTTGTCTAAACCCAGTTTGTACATTTGGAAGTTCTTGGTTCAAGTACTACTGAAGACTAGCTTGAAGGATTTTGAGTATAACCGCATAGGAAGTGAGCGCTATTGTCTGGTAACCTGAATATTCTTTATCACTTCCCTTCTTTGGGATTGGGATGAAGACTGACCTTTTTCCAGTCCTGTGGCCACTGCTAAGTTTTCCAAGTTTGGAAACCTATTGAGTGCAGCAATTTTACAGCATCATCTTTTAGGATTTGAAATAGCTCAGCTGGAATTCCATCACCTCCAGTAGCTCTGTTGGTAGTAATGCTTCCTGAGGCCCACTTGACTTCACCCTCCAGGATATATGGCTCTAGGTGACTGAACACGCCACTGTGGTTGTTGAGGTCATTAAAACCTTTTTTGTATAGTTCTGTGTATTCTTGCTACCTCTTCTTAATCTCTTCTGCTCTATTAGGTCCTTACTGCTTTTGTCATTTATTGTGCCCACCCTTGCATCAAATGTTCTTTTGATATCTCCAGTTTTCTTCAAGAGATCTCTAGTGTTTCCCATTCTATTCTTTTCCTCTGTTTCTTTGAAGGCCTATTCATTGAAGATGAGATGTGTATAAGACACAGGGACACGACTGAGCCAGTAAATCTCCACAGGAACATGCGAAGAGCAAGAGTCCACAGNTTCTCAAGGCAGACTGTGGCTCCTTTGCTGTGCTTGGTCACATGTCTGACTCTGCGACCCCAGGGACTGTAGCTCACCAGGCTCCTCTGTCCATGGGATTCTCCAGGCAAGAATACTGGAGGGGGTAGCCATTCGCTCCTCCAGGGGATCTTCCCAACCCAAGGATCGAACCCAGGTCTCCTGCATTGAAGGCGGATTCTTTACCATCTGAGCCACCAGGGAAGCTCTTTACCCAAGAGTAATCTGTCGAAACAGGAGCCAGGGGCAGGTATGGAGCTGGCTGCGCACGCCGGCGTGGAAAGAGGCAAGCAGACCTCTCTGTCTTTCTTTAATTTTAAAAGCATCTTAATGCATCCAATTCATGTCAGGCACTCAGGGATATAAAGAAAAACAAGATCCACTCCCCAGCCCTCCAGGAGTGGACACCACAGTCGGGGATGCCAAGCTGTTCACCGGTCAGGCACCCAGGATAAACGGCTTCTAAGTGAAGCCAGGCTTCCCAACGCTTATTTAGCTGGTCATGCGGGGAGATGATGCTCTACAGATGCACTGATAAAGAGTGCGCACTGCAGCAGCACACACAGGAGAACTGCAACGATGCAGGGAAGACTAGCACGGCCCCCGCACAAGGGTGACAGGCCAATTGTTTAGGTGGACCTTATGTTTGGGTGGACCGAGAGACCGGCATACAGAGTGAAAGAAGTCACACAAAAAACCAAACACTGCATAAAATTGCTTGTATGTGAAATCTAGCAAAGTGATAACAGAGGCGCTTATTTGCCAAGCAGAAATAAGACACAGACCTAGAGAACGGACGTGTGAACACAGGACAGGGGGCATGAGGGAGTGGAATGAATCGGGAGACGGGGGCTGACGTATAGACACGACTATGTGTCAGATGACTAATGAGAGCCCACTGCACAGCACNTGGCAGAAGGCAGGCCGTGGAGGGGAGGGCTGGGGCTGCTCGGCTATGCTCGAGCTTTGCTCGAGCAGCTGGACAGAACAGTGAGCCAGGGCTGCTCTCAACCGAAGGCGCCGGCTGAGCTGACAAGGCGGCGGGCGCTACACTACCTGTATGCTCCGCTGCCTTCTTCTTGGCAGTGTCTTTAGGTTCTCTTTGTACCTGTACCTGGCTTGCCAACTTCCAACGGTTGCTGATCTATAAATGAAAACAAACACAACAAAAAGTCTCCAAAACTCAGCTGCCTAGGATGATTCTTTTAATGAGGTGATGCAGAGCATGCTGACTGGTAGCTATAAGCATTCTAGGTCCTAAGTCCCATTATCTAACGATCCTGTATCTAATGACATGAAAAATAAGAGCTCATGCTGGCTTTATTTATTAAGTACTTATATTATTCCAGGCACTGGGTTGGATGCCTGCATATCCACCCATTCAGTCCCTTCTATGAACCTAAGGCACAGGTACCATCATCACCCCCACTTTACAGACAGGAAATAGGTTGGGAGCAGCTAAGTAATGTGTCCAAGGAGACATAGTTAATAAACGGTAGAGATGGTNAGTATTATATGGGAAGTTGATCACAGACCTATATTTTAGGCTGAAAGCTTACTGTCTAGAAGACTGCCCTTATCTACTAATTTCACTCTCATTTTTCTGACACCATTCCTAGATGGCACCTAGTTCAAATAGTAATAATCACCTCAAATTAAATGTTCCATTCAACAAATTCAAACAAGTCACAAGCACTGAGTCAAATTAACTGTGGGCACCTTAAGGACATGGACAACTTCATGTGCTTTCCATAAAGAACCTTGAAGTGAAGTGAAAGTGAGTCACTCAGTCTGACCCTTTGTGATCCCATGGACTATACAGTCCATGGGGATTTTTCATGCCAGAATACTGAAGTGGGTAGCCTTTCCCTTCTCCAGAGGATCTTCCCAACCCAGGGATCAAACCCAGGTCTCCCACATTGCAGATGGATTCTTTACCAGTTGAGCCACCAGGGAAGCCCTAAAGCACCCCAGCACTGGGTAAATGCTTTCTGTATCCTCTCAGGAGGTTTAGTCACACTACTTAACCTGTTAATATAGTGTTGGGACACAGTAGATGAATAGGGAAACAAAATCTGTGCCTTTCACTTTCTTTGCCTTGTCACATCTTCAACAAATACATTTAACACTCTCAGATACCCAAGTTTTCAACACAAGAAAATGTGAACATACATAAAAAGATTTAGAAATGTAACCATGATTATTTGAAAATAATGTCAAACTACAACAAAAGAGAATATATCTATATCTACATATTTGAAAACCTGTCTAGTTACCCAGAAAAGTACTTTGTATAATAAAAGATGCTTAGTAAAGTTTTTTTGGTTTGCTTTATTCATTCAATTAGTTGATAATGACAATTATGTAATAAAGCAAGTTAATGAAGCAACACATTTCCAAGAAGACTTTTGTAATTTACATGTGGAAAACTATATTAATGCTTCAGAATTAGGCTTCATCTGAATGTGTCAAGTAATCATATTTGATCTTAGCTTTTGTAAACTCTGTGTCCCTTGGTCTTATATCATCCTGTGTAGAATACAGCCAAGAGGACAAGAAGATTTGAAAATGCAATAAGAATTGTGTTAACTGTAAAATAGTTACCAATTTCCCTAAAAAGTTTGATGTACAGGGTTATCATAGTTCCNTGATCTCTGGTTCCTCTGCCTTTTCTAAAACCAGCTTGAACATCAGGAATTTCACAGTTCACATATTGCTGAAGCCTGGCTTGGAGAATTTTGTGCATTACTTTACTAGCATGTGAGATGAGTGCAATTGTGCAGTAGTTTGAGCATTCTTCGGCATTGCCTTTCTTTGGGATTGGAATGAAAACTGACCTTTTCCAGTCCTGTGGCCACTGCTGAGTTTTCCAAATTTGCTGGCATATTGAGTGCAGCACTTTCACAGCATCATCTTTCAGGATTTGAAAGAGCTCAACTGGAATTCCATCACCTCCAACCATTTTTCCTTTCTGCATTCTTTTTCTTTGGGATGGTTTTGGTCACTCCCTCCTGTACAGTGTTATGAACCTCTGTCCATAGTTCTTCAGGCATTTTGTATACCAGATCTAATCCCTTGAATCTATTTGTCACTTCCACTGTATAATCGTAAAGCATTTGATTGAGGTCATGCCTGAATTGCCTAGTTATTTTCTCTACTTTGTTCAGCTTAAGCCTGAATTTTGCAATAAGGTGCTGATAATCTGAGCCACAGTCAGCTCTAGGTTTTGTTTTTGCTGACTGTATAGAGCTTCTCCATCTTTGACTGCAAAGAATGTAATCAATCTGATTTTGGTATTGACCATTTGGTGATGTCCATTATATAGAGTTATCTCTTGTGTTGTTGGAAAAGGGTGTTTGCTATGACCAGTGTGTTCTCTTGGCAAAACTTTGTTAGCTTTTGCCCTGCTTCATTTTGTACTCCAAGGCCAAAGTTGCCTGTTTCCTCAGATATATCTTGACTTCCTCTTTAGCATTCCAATCCCTTATAATGAAAAGGACACCTTATTTTGGGCGTTAATTCTACAAGGTCTTGTAGGTCATCATAGAACCATTCATCTTTGGCTTCTTTGGCATTAGTGTTTGGGGCATAGACTTGGCTTATCGTGAAGTTGAATGGTTTGCCTTGGAAATGAACTGAGATGATTCTATTGTTTTTGAGATTGCACCTGAGTATTGCATTTTGGTCTCTTGTTGATTATGAGGGCTACTCCATTTCTTCTATGGGATTTTTGTCCACAGTAGTAGATATTATGGTCACCTGAATTAAATTCACCCATTCCTGTCCATTTTAGTTCACTGATCCCTAAGATGTCAATAATTACCCTTGCCATCTCTTGCTTGACCATATTCAATTTACCTTGACTCATGGATCTAGCATTCCAAGTTCCTATGCAATATAGTTCTTTACAGCATCAGACTTTATTTTCACCACCAAGCACATTCAAACCGAGTGTTGTTTCTGCTTTTGCCCAGCCACTTCATTCTTTCTGGAGCTATTACTAATTGCTCACCACTCTTCCCCAGTATCATATTGGAATATTGGACACCATCCAACCTGGGGGGAATCTTTTGGTGTCATATCTTTTTTTTTTTAATTTGAAAAATAATTGCTTTACAGAATTTTATTGTTTTATGCCAAATATCAACATGAATCATCCATAGGTATACATATGTCCCCTCCCTCTTGAAACTCCCTGCCATCTCCCTCCCCATCAACCCCACTGGATTGTTACAGAATTCCTGTTTGAGTTCTTTGAGTCATACAGCAAATTCCCACTGGCTATCTATTTCACATATGGTATTGTAAGTTTCCAGGTTACCCGCTTCCTCTCATTCTTACATCTCACCCTGTTATTCTTCCCCTCCTCCCACGTCCGTAAGTCTGTTCTCCATGTCTGTTTCTCCATTACTTCCCTGCAAATAAATTCATCAGTATCATCTTTCTAGATTCCATATATATGTGTTAGTATATGATATTTATCTTTCTCTTTCTGACTTACTTCACTCTGTATAATAGGGTCTAGGTTTGTCCACCTCATTAGAATGGACTCAAATGCGTTCCCTTTTATAACTGGATTGTATGTATGTACCACAGCTTCTTTATTCATTCATCTGTTGATGGACATCTAGGTTGCTTCCATGTTCTAGCTATTGTAAATATGCTGCAATGAACATTGGGGTACATGTGTCTTTTTCAATTTTGGTTTCCTCAGGGTATATGTCTAGTAGTGGGATTGCTGGGTCATATGGTAGTTTTATTCCTGGTTTTCAAAGGAATGTCCATACCATCTTCTATAGTGACTGTATCAATTTACATTCCCATCAGCAATGCAAGAAGGTTCTCTTTTCTTCACGCCCTCTCCAGCATTTATTGTTTATAGACCTTTTAATGATGGCCATTCTGACCAGTGTGAGGTGGTATCTCATTGTAATTTTGATTTGCATTTCTCTAATAACGAGCAATTTCCAAAGAATAGCAAGGAGAGATAAGAAAGCCTTCCTCAGTGATCAATACAAAGAAACAGAGGAAAACAATAGAAAGGGAAAGACTAGAGACCTCTTCAAGAAAATCTGAGATATCAAGGGAACATTTCATGCAAAGATGGGCACAATAAAGGACAGAAACACTAAGGGAACATTTCATGCAAAGATGGGCAAAATAAAGGACAGAAACACTATGGACCTAACAGAAACAGAAGATATTAAGAAGAGGTGGCCAGAATACACAGAAGAACTATACAAAAAAGGTTGTTGTGACCCAGGTTACCATGATGGTGTGATCATTCACCTAGAGCTAGACATCCTGAAATGCAAAGTCAAGTGGGCCTTAGGAAGCATCACTATGAACAAAGCTAGTGGAGGTGATGCAATTCCAGTTGAGTTATTTCAATCAGTAAAACATGATGCTGTTAAAGTGCTTCACTCAATATGCCAATATGGAAAACTCAATATGCCAATACGGAAAACTCAGCAGTGGCCACAGAATTGGAAAAGGTCAGTTTTCTTCCCAATCCAAAAGAAAGACAATGCCAAAGAATGTTCAAACTACTGCACAATTACATTCATCTCATATGCTAGTAAAGTAATGCTCAAAATTCTCCAAGCCAGGCTTCAACAGTACATGAACTGAGACCTTCCAGATGTTCAAACTGGATTTAGAAAAAGCAGAGGAACCAGAGATCAAGTTGCCAATATCCATTGGATCATAGAAGAAGCAACAGAGTTCAAGAAAAACATCTACTTCTGCTTTATTGACTATGCCAAAGCCTTTGACTGTGTGGATGACAACAAACAAACTGGAAAATTCTGAAAGAGATGGGAATATCAGACCACCTTACCTGCCTCCTGAGAAAACTGTAAGCAGGTCAAGAAGCAGCAGTTAGTACTGTACATGGAATGACAGACTGGATCCAAATTGGGAAAGGAGTACATCAAGGCTGTATATAGTCACCCTGCTTATTTAACTTATATGCAGAGTACATCATGCAAAACGCTGGAGTGGATGAAGCCAAGCTGGAATCAAGTTTGCCAGGAGAAATATCAATAACCTCAGATATGCAGATGACACCACCCTTATGCAGAAAGTGAAGAGGAACTAAAAAGCTTCTTGATTAAAGTGAAAAAGGAGAGTGAAAAAGTTGTTTAAAGCTCAACATTAAAAAAACTGAGATCATAGCCTCTGGTCCCATCAATTCATGGCAAATAGATGGAGAAACAATGGAAACAGTGACAAGCTTTATTTTTGGGGGCTTCAAAATCACTGCAGATGGTGACTGCAGCTATGAAATTAAAAGACACTTGCTCCTTGGAGGTAAAGCTATGACAAACGTAGACAACCTATTAAAAAGCAGAGAGACTGCTTTGCAGACTAAGGTCCATATAGTCAAAGCTATAGTTTTTCCAGTAGTCATGTAAAGATGTGAGCGTTGGACCATAAGGAAAACTGAATGCCGAAGAACTGATGCTTTTGAACTGTAGTGTTGGAGAAGACTGTTGAGAGACCCCTGGATGGCAAGGTGTTCCAGCCAGTCCATCCTAAAGGAAATCAGTCCTGAATTGGAAAGACTGATACTGAAGTTTAAACTTCAATACTTTGGCTACCTGATGCAAAGAACTGACTCATTGGAAAAGACCCTGATGCTGGAAAAGATTGAAGGCAGGAGGAGAAGGGGATGACAAAGGATGAGATAGTTGGATGGCATCACTGACTCAATGGACATGAGTTTGAGAAAGATCTGGAAGTTGGTGATGGACAGGTAAGCCTGGCTTTCTACAGTCCATGGGGTTGCAAAGAGTCTGACATGACCGAGCTACTGAACCTACTTCCCTATGTCGGGGAAGTTTTCAACTATAATTTCTTCAAAAATTTTCTCAGTGCCTTTCTATTTTTCTTCTTCCTCTACAACCCCTATAACTCGAATGTTGATGCATTTAATATTGTCCCAAAGGTCTTGAGACTATCCTCAATTGTTTTCATTCTTTTCCCTTTATTCTGCTCTCCAGCACGTACTTCCAATATTCTATCTTCCAGCTCACTTATCTGATCTTCTGCCTCAGTTATTCTGCTACTGGTTTCTTCTAGAGTATTTTTAATTTCAGTAATTGTGTTATTCATCATTTCTTATTCTTTATTTCTTCTATGTCCATGGTGATTGTATTAACTGCATTAATGGTTTCTTGCATTTTCTCCATACTGTTTTCAAGTCTTCAGATCATCTTTACTATCATTATTCTGAATTCTCTTTCAAGTAGGTTGGTTATTTCCTCTTTGTTTATTTGGTCTTGTGAGTTTGATGTTTCATTGTGCTGTATTTCTGTCTTTTCATTTTTTTCCCCCTAACTTACTCTGCTTGAGATCTCCTTTTTTCCAGGCTTTAGGTTTGTATTCTTTCTCCTCTTGGTTTTTGCCCTTTGAGGGATAGGCTGGTTGAGTGGTTTGTGTTGACTTCTTGTTAGGGGTGACTTGTGCCTGTGTTCTAGTGGGAAGAAGTGAGACTGTGTAAGTTGGTATATTTTTGAGTGTCTATGGGACTCCTGTCTGTTGGTGATTGTTTCTGTTTTGCTTTTTCTTTGGGTAAGTGTCCTGGAGTGTATGCTGTCAATAGCTGGGTGATAGTAGGCTTTGTGTACAGTTGTTGAAATTCTTAGTAATTAATACCCCCTGTGCTTAGGAGTTCTCTGGTAATCTTGGATCTTGGACTCAATGCTCCCACCTCAATTGTTCAGGTGTGATCCTTGGTCAGGAGATGGGGGCTCCATAAGTTGTTTGTTATGGTATTAAAGGGGGTTAAAGCAAACTCATCAAGACAAGATCTTAATATAAGATCAAGCAGGTAATTACAGAAATAATGGTACATTTTTACACACTTCCACACACAGAGATATAACCAAGGTATTCTAAAGAAAAGAGTACAGGAGATTGACTTGGTGAAGAAGGGAAACCAAAAGTGATATCAGTCAATTAAAAGCAGTGCTAACTAACAGTCAATCTGAAAAACAGACTGAGCAGAGTGCCAATTGGGGATTGTAGTAAAGAGAGTACAACAATTTAACTTATATGGTGAGAAAAGAAAGAATGAAGGAAAAAAGAAAGAAGAAAAAGAAAAAAAGAGAAGGGAGAGAAAAGAGAAAACTGTTGAAAGAAAAAGTGAAAAAAAAGAAAAGAAAATAGAAAAGCAAAGGTAAATAGACATATGTGAAAAAGATTTATATATATTCAGGAGTAGCTACAGCCTTTAAAGGGCTATAAGAAAAGCAATCAAATATATCAAAAGCAAAATCAGAAAAATCACCAAAAAAAGTGTGAAAAAAGTCTTAAAAAAAATTTTTTTTAAATAAGAAAAACAAAGAAGAAAACTCCATAGTGCCACAAAAGGCTAATGTGAAGTTAGAAATATGTAGGGGGAATAGGCATATTTAAAAGAGAGAGAGAGAAAAAAAAAAGCTTCTCAAGGTTGTAGTTCTTCTTGGTTGTGGAATCTTCCCTTGTGGATGGGTCTGAATTAGTTTCCTGTGAAGTTTACCTGGTTGGGGGAGCTTGTGCTTGTGTTCTGGATGACTGAGCTGGATCTCATCTCTCTGAAGGGCAGGGCAGTGTCCAGTAGTAGGTTTCGGGGTGTCTATGGGTTCAGTATGTCTTTGGGCAGTCCTTCTGACTTTGGCAGTGTTAAACACGTCTATTTCTGCAGTTGTGTCAGAGTGGCCTTCTCAGCCTATCTTCACTGCTGCCAGCCCCTTACTTGTCCATTGAATCTAGGCCAGTGCTTCTGTCTCCCGTCCTGCTCTGGACTGCAGGCCAAAACTTGCTAGGTAGGGGCTTGTTTGGATTTTTTCTCTACTCATCAACCCTGCCCTCTGCATCTCAGAGACTTGTATGGGGCTTCCCTCAGCCCCCCGGAGCTTGCCCTTTATGTTGCAAGGCTTGTGTGCTCTTCTTTTGGTTCTGTGGGCCCACAGTCTGTGCTGCATGGTTTGTATGCACTGCAGAGGTTTGTGTGCATGCCTCTCTTGGCATCCTGGACCCACCCTCTGCACTGCTGGGCTTCTGTGCGCTTCTTTCAGTTTCCCAAGCCTGCCATCTGGTCAGGGCCACAGTATGTGAGCTGTTTATTGACTGAGAAGTGAAGCTTTCTCTGTTTTCTGCTCTCTGGGTCCCTGCTTTATCTAGCTTTCTGAGATTCCACAGCTCCCCCTTGGGACTCGTTTTCGAGGGAGCTTCCCAGTGCATGCGAACTCTTCCTTCTTCATGACTCCTTCCCTCCCTCAGGGCACAAGCTTCCATACAGAAGTTTCAGTCTTTTTCCTTTACATGTCTCCATCTTCTCTCCTACCTCATTTCAGGGAGCTTGGCCATACCCCCTGGAGGCCTGGCATCTTCTTCTATCTCCTATGGGTTGCTTTGTAGGAGTTGTTCAGGGGTTCTTGCAGCAAGAATACTGGAATGGTTTACCATTTCCTCCCTGAGTGTACCATGTTTTGTCAGACCTCTTCACTTGGACCCATCTATCTTGAGTGGCCCTCCATGGCACGGCTCATAGCTTCATTGTGTTGTACAAGCCCCTTTGCCTCGACAAGGCTGCGATCCATGAAGTGGATTAGTTATAGTTGCATATCTTCTATCCCAAGATGGTGGAGTAGAAGGACATGTGCTCATTTCTCCTGTAAGAACACCAAAATCACAACTAGCTGTTGAACAACCATTGACAGGAGGATGTGGGAACCCACCAAAAAGAGACATCCTATGTCCAAGGACAAAGGAGAATCCACAATGAGATGGTAGAAGCAGGGAAATCATGTTAAAATCAAATTCCATACCCGCTGGGTGAGTGACCTACAGACTGGAGAACAATAATATCAAAGAAGTTCTCACAATGTTGTGAAGGTTCTAGGCCCCACATCAGACTTTCCAAGCTGGAAATCCAGCACAGAGAGTTGGAATGCACAGGGAATCTGGCTTTGAAGGTCAGCAGGATTTGATTACAGAACTTCCACAGGAATGGGAAAAACAGACTCTTGGAGGGCACAAATAAAACATGTGTGCACATCAGTGACCCCACAGGAGACTGAGCCAGACCTGACTGTGAGTGTTTGAGGGTCTCCTGTGGAGGCATGGGTTGGCAGTTGCCTACCACATTTACAGGGGCACTGGCAGCATCAGTCCTGGGAGGCGAATGTTGGGATAAATCCTCTTCGAGGTCACCATTAGCCCTACCATAGAGCCTATAGATTTCAGGACTGGGTTGCCTCAGGCCTAACAACTAACAAGGAGGGAGAACAGCCCCATCCATCAGCAGACAATTGGATTAAAGATTTCCTGAGCTTGGCCCTGCCCACCAGAGCAAGACCCAGTTTTCCCCACACCCAGTCCCTCCCATCAGGGTGTTTGCAGTTGATCAGGAAACCTTTTATCCTCATCCATCAGAGAACAGACAGAAGAAGCAAGAACATAATCCCACAGCATCCAAAATAAAAACTATAATCACAGAAAGCTAACCAAAATGATCACATGGATCACAGCCCTGTGTAACTCAACAAAACTATAAGCCATGCTGTGCAGATTCACCCAAGATGAACGGGTCAGAGTGGAGAGTTCTGAAAAAATGTGGTCTACTGTAAAATGAAATGGCAAATCACTCCAGTATTCTTGTCAAGAACTCCATGAACAGTATGAAAAAGCAAAAAGATATGACACCAGATGATGACCACACCAGGTTGGTAGGTGTCCCATATGCTACTATGCTTTCAGATAGTTCCTGAAAGAATGAACAGGATTGGCCAAGCAAAAACGACACACAGTTATGGATGTGTCTGCTGGTGAAAATAAAGTCTGATGCTGTAAAGAACAATATTGCATAGGAACCTGGAATGTTAGGTCCATGAATGAAGGTAAATTGAATGTGGTCAAGCAGGACATGGCAAGTGTAATCATCAACATCTTAGGACTCAGTGAACTAAAATGGACAGGAATAGGTGAATTTAATTCAGTTTACCATTATATCTACTACTGTGGGCAAAAATCCCACAGCAGAAATGGAGTAGCCCTCATAATCAACAGAAGAGTCCAAAACGCAATACTTGGGTGCAGTCTCAAAAACAATAGAGCCATCTCAGTTCATTTCCAAGGCAAGCCATTGAACATCACAGTAATCCAAATCTGTGCCCCAATCACTAATGTCAAAGAAGCTGAAGCTGAATGGTTCTATGAAGACGTACAAGACCTTCTAAAACTAACACACACACACACACAAAAGGTGTCCTTTTCATCATAAAGGACTGGAATGCAAAAGCAGGAAGTCAAGAGATACCTGGGATTAACAGGCAAATTTGGCTTTGGAGTACAAAATGAAGCAGGGCAAAGGCTGACAGAATTTTGCTAAAAGAACATACTGAGGAGCAAAAGGGAGAAGCATTCTGTTGGCTCTTAACTGTCATTGGTCAAGGGAAGACCCACTGATTCATTTTTGTTGTTGTTGTTGTTGAAAAACAACAGGGCTTAAAGGAGGCTGAAAAGCAATTTCCTATAAATCAAAGGAGGCTGCTTTGCCTGCTTTGTAAATCTGGGTATTCAGCTATGCATGCCTGGAGAAGTAGGGAATGATAGGATTATATTTTAAAGGGACATCAAAAAGTTCAGCTCACTTTAAAAAAAAATTATTAAAAACCCTCTATTTTCTTAAAGTACACATGAGTTAGGGCTCAGTGGGAAACAGTCCACCTGCCAAACAGGAGACAAGTGTTGGGAAGATCCTCTGGAGAAGGAAATGGCAACCCACTCCAGTGTTCTTGCCTGGGAAATCCCATGGACAGAGGACCCTGGTGGGCTACAGTCTTATCAGGTTGCAAAAAGTCAGGCATGTCTTAGTGACTAAACAACAACAAACATCCACTGCTTTTTAACTCACATTGGTCAAGGGAAGCCCCATTAACTCATACTTCTCCCACATTTCTGTATTGNACCCTGGTGGGCTACAGTCTTATCAGGTTGCAAAAAGTCAGGCATGTCTTAGTGACTAAACAACAACAAACATCCACTGCTTTTTAACTCACATTGGTCAAGGGAAGCCCCATTAACTCATACTTCTCCCACATTTCTGTATTGATCATGCATGAGAGCCAGGCAGGCTCTCTGGGGGTTCCATTTGGCTGTATTGGAGAAGCCCCAGGTTAGGGTGAAGGCTTCCTAAAACAAGTCAGCTAAGCACTGACTGGAGGCAGAGGTTTGGCCAAAAAGTTTTTGAGGCACTATAAAGAGTGTGGGGCACATTCATCTGTACAATAAGAAAGAGATTCTGTAAGGACTGGGCTGAATTCAAACACAGGACCTGGATTCTGAGGTCCTGGGTAGTGCAAGGGCTGGGGCAGACCTCTCCCTCTAAATCTAGAGTGTGAGGCTAAGGGAAGGGCAAGGAGCAGGGCAACCCTGAAAGGCTGCTGAGCAAAGAGGGGCTCTATCAGGTTAGTTCATCGGGGCTAGGCAAAGAGGCCCAAACAAGATGGTGGGAAAGTATTGGGCTCTAGGAGATAAAGAGGAAATGGCCGGGAGTGATCCCCTAGGTGTGAAGTGAAGTGTGTCCTAAGTACCTGAGGCCTTGCTCCTGTGAGAAGAAAACCGATGAAGCCATAATATGTAACAGAAAAGGTACACTGACAAACCAGACCACAGTTCCTTAACCTGGTGTCAAACTCCTGTAGGTCCTGCATGGTAACAGTGGGTTGTGTTCTTTTACGGTGTTACTGATCATCCACCATCATATCAATATCTAACCTTGATCTGTCTCAGGGATATAAATCAATCTGAAAGCAGCCCCTGCCTTTTACGTATATTACAGGCTTGGCCAGGGGTTCTTAATTTAAGATACTATGGATACAATTTAGGGGGTCCATGAGACATAATTGAAAGAAATTAAATCTATATTTTGTTCCAAATTAAATAAAAAGTTTCCTTTATGAGTATAGGCAACAAATCATGTAGCTGAATCTTTGTTCCCAACAGAAGCCACAGTATCTTCATATCACAGTACAGTTATAAATACTTTGAAAGATCATTGTATATCAGAATTGCAGTAGTTATTAGACACTATCCTTCCCACCACTAGATCTTGTTGTATAGTATATTAAAGATGAAGCACATGTTATATATTTTAAAATATTTTGATAAAAGTATTTCAGTATAATTGGTTTTCTTTATAATCCGATATATTTTATTTTATGCATTTTGTTATTTTTAGAAAGGATCTATAGGGTTCATCAGACAAATGGTTCAAGAGCCCCTGTATTAGACCATGAAAGGCCAATATTGACCTGCATGCTAGGACCCTCTTGTCTGAGTGGCAGACATTGCTATTCAATATGACAATCTTTCCAGCAGATGCCTCTGCAGGCATCTTCTGCTAATTCGTTCATATAGACATATGAGGCCAAGTTTGTTCTTCCTGCTCTATAATGAACTATATGAGCCAATTAGGAATAAAGCAAGGCAGGACAGGGATATGATTAAGTGCTTCTTTGGCAAGTACAGCAAATTAGAGTGAAGTTTGAGACTAACAGTGCAAAAGGCCTTCAAGCAACAAGAGACACTATTGTGGAAGACTCTGGAGTGAAGTATTGAAGGAAAAACATAATTTTGAGAGATGGAGAGAGGAGGGTGACATGGTATTCAGGTGTGTGTGGAGGGGTAAAGGTGAGAAGTTCAAGAGTGGAAAGAGCCAGAAATATCAGGGGACCCTGTGCAGACCAACCTTTGGAGAAATTGCAGTAAATGAAACTGAGGTATCCACTTCATTAGGAAGACTTTGAATACCTGGGATGAGGAGCTTGGTTTGGGAAGTCCCTTAGAGTCAGTGAGGAGGGGACAAAGGTTATGTCAGTTTGTTTTTGCTGTGTAAGCCAGAATTTATTGGTTTAATACCACAATGATTATTTCACACTAATCTATGAGTTGGCTAGCTGGTTCTTCTGGTCTGGGTTGGCTTAGCTGATTATGGTGGTTCCCTCAAGCATATTAGGTCAGTTAATGGGTAGGCTAGGGACTGGTTGATTCAGGATGGCCTCATCGCATGGTTGGCATTTGGCTAGCTATTGGCTAGGCCAGTGCGATTCTGGGCCAAATGATTTCTCACTCTTCAGAAGGCTAGCCTGGACTTGTTCACATGGTGACTGGATAGATTTCCAGGAAGTGGAAATGCACATGGCCTCTTGAAGCCTACTTGGAATTGGTACTTTGTCATTTCTACCATATTCTATTGGCCAAACCAACTCACAAGGCCAGCTTAGATTCAAGGCATGGGGAAATAGACTCTGCCTCTTGATGGGAAGAGATACAGTCACATTGCAAAGAGTGTGGATATAGGCACAGAATAATTGTGACCATGTTTGCAATTAATTTATCACACAGGGTTTTAACGGTAGTTGGTGCAACATGAGCTATCAGGGTAGTATTCTTGGGCTTCCCTTGTGGCTCCGCTAGTAAATAATCCACCTGCAGTGTGGGAGACCTGGGTTTGATCCTTGGCTTGGGAAGATCCCCTGGAGAAGGGAACAGCTACCGACTCTAGTATTCTGGCCTGGAGAATTCAATAGTCCACGGACTCCCAAAGAGTTGGACATAACTGAGAGACTTTCACTTTATGGGCTTGGTAATTTCATAGGCAAAGAGTGGGAGGATTATTCCAACTATTTGGGGGAGGATGGGGATTTTCAGGAACTGGGCACTACCCACTTTTTGCCCTTTGTGATCTCAGAACCATCATGGTGCTGGTGAGTGTGCCATTTAGTTTATGCTAGTGTATTACAATAAGCATATAATAAGGCTCAAGGAACGTCCCACCATCTTGGGCTTTGATGGTTCTAACCGGTTTTTATCATGTTCTCAACAGCTCTAAAGGTTGTGCCCTGCCCTCTTTCTTCCTAACTTACTAGGAGGGAGCATGAAGAGGAAAGAGGAAGACAAGGTTTGAGGGAAAGGGCTGCTATTAGAAGCTGGGGAGAAAAGAAGGATCCGGAGAAAGAAAGAGCATCTCTGCAACTTGGGGTTGTGGAAGCCTCAGGACAGCCACAGTGTGGGACGTTCACTCAGGCTGTTCTATGCTTGTTCAGATATTAGGCTCAGAGAATTGGGAGTCAGAGTAGGGGCAGTGTGGTGGAAGTTATTTTCCTTGCTTAATCTTCGAAAGGCAAACTTCTGGGAGGTCTGGACCAAGGTCAGCAAAATTCTTCCTTCTTTTCTCCCTCCTTACGACTGTTGCTCTGGAAAGTCCAGTGACATCACTGCTTCCAGATGTGGCCTCCAGATGTGGCCTGGAACTGTTCCAGGCAGATAAAGGATGCAGAGACTGTAGTCAGTCTCCTGGCCTTTCCCCCCTCCCTCGTCCAGTGGGGCCTGTCCAATGCTCTCCCTCCTCTGCTTCCCTTCCTTCACTAGGTCAGGGTACCAGATGCCTTGTGGATGGATAAATAAATACCCGTTATGAATAAACCTGAGCCAGACAGATGCATCTTTATTCATGGTGGAAAGAGCTTATAACTGGGGGAGTGGAAAACTTTCAAATGTTTCCATTCTGACCACTCCCAGAGGCTCTTGGAGAAGGAAGTGAGCTGTTTCTTCGGTTGGGAAGCTGCCAGGGCACTGGGCTCAGGGCCAGCCAGGGCCTGGGAGGAGCTCCTGAAATCTCCCCTCTTAATGGGAACAGCCTAGGCCCTGGAACTAGCCCAGGAACTGTGAGACATCCCCAGTGTCTCACCAGGATGGAGCCCCAGTTAAGGGGGGAAAAAGCAGCTCTTTTATTAATAGCAGACCGTGCTACCAACCCAGGTGGTTCTGTTCGAAGTTCTCCGGTTGCTGGACAAGTATGTATTAGAGTGTACTATGTGCTTGAATTCCCTAAAGCTTTTGTTCAAATGCAAATTCTGATTCAGTCCATGTAGGATGAGGCCTGGGATTCTGCATTTCTAACCAGCTCTTAGGTGATTCTGAGGCTGCCAATGTTAGACCATATTTTGAGTAGCAGAAGTCTAGACCGGACATCTAAAACATGTCTAAATTTCTTTTTCAATTCTTAAAAATTTTTTTTAAATTGGTATAAAATTGCTTTACAATGTTGTGTTGGTTTCTGCCATACAACAACATGAATCAGATATTGGGCAACAACATATATACATATATAAATTATGACTGATTCTAATATATTATTATATATATATGTGGGTGTGTGTATATATACCCTCCCTCTCTCACCTTCCCCCATAACACTCCTTTAGATCATCACAGAGCACCAGGCTGGTACGCATGTTATATACGTGCGTGATATATCTCTGTGATATATAGCAACTTCCCACTAACTACTTTGCACATGATAATGTATATGTAAAACTAAAACATGTTTAAACTTTCTGACACTTTTTTTCTGTAGGTTTTCCTGATTTTTGTTTTGTTTTGTTTTGTTTTTTTAAGTTCCCAAAGTACTGGAGCATAGACAGTGAAAAAAGTCTACTTTTGTCCCCAACAACCCAATGATACCTTCCCATGGCCAACCAGTGTTGTTGGTTTTTGTGTATATCCATCCAGGGATATTTTATGAACATTCAAGCAAGTATATATTTTCTGTTTTCTCTCCTTGCCCTTGTATATTACATGATGCATACTGTTTTGGTCTAGGGCAGTACCATCCTGAACATGCGTAATCTTTTCTGATATATACTGTTTTACAGTTTGCTTTTTTGACTTATCATATTTTATGCTAGTTCACTCTATTTTCACTCTAGTTCCTTTTTTCTCTTTTTAAAGTCACACAGTTTCATTATATACCATAGCCTACTGGGAAAATCCCTTTTGATGGATACTTGATACCAATTTTTTGCTCTTGCTACTAGTGGCACAATAAATATCTTAGTATTCTATCACTTCTTCCAGATGTGAGTCTATTTGGAAGATAAATGTCTGCAAGTGGAAATGTAGGATCAAAGGATATATGCATTTATAATTTTGATGAATATTGTCAAACTGATCTCCACAGAGTTGTGTTAACAGCATAACAGAGGGTCTATTTCCCTTACTCTCACAATGCCACATGTTAAACTCTGATATTTGCCAATTTGATGTGTAAGAAATAACTACCTTTTTTTTTGGTTCATTTGTTTTTGGCTGCTCCAAGCAGCTTACGGGAACTAATGGCAGTGAAAGCACCAGTGGTCCTAACCACTGGGCCACCAGGGAAGTCCCCAAAACTTTTCTTTGTGAAGCTCTCTCTTTCTTTAGTTTCCATGGTTCTCTTCAACTACATTTTTCTTATAATCATTGAATTCATCTTCTCTAGGCCAGGCATCTTATCAGGTGCTGGGAATCCGAAGGAAAACACACATAAATAATCCTTATGCTTTTCTTTAGTAGGAAATACAATTAATTAGTCAATAATTCCTGATAGGCAGAAAGAGTGCTACAATGGGGGGGAGGGGGTGAGACAGTGCTACTCAAACCTCAATGTGCTCAGGAGGATCTCGCTGTAATACAGAATCTGACTCCACAGGTCTAGGGCGAGGTCTGAGATGCTGCAGTTCTAACAAGCTTCCAGTGAAGCTGAGGCTGCTGGTCCCAGGACTGTATTTTGAGTAGCTAGGGCCTATGAGTCTTTTTCTGTAAAAAACCAGATAGTGAATACTGATATATACTGTTTTACAGTATATATTGTGGGACACATGATCTCTGTTGTAGCTATTTACTTTGTCTTTGAAAGCAGCCATAGACAATATGTGAATGAATTGACAAGACTGTTTCAACAAAAGTTTATTTACGAAATAGGCAGTGGCTGGATTTAGCCAGCAGATTGTGAACTGCTGACTCCCAGTCTAGAATAGCACAGGCATCCAATTGCTGTTTTTGAAGCAACGACTGAAGTGTACTATTTGAGTAGCAGCAGGCACCTGAGTCCCTGTGATCCGTGGTGCCTGGAGGAATGGTGTATTAGTCAGAGTCCTACCAGGAAAACAAACACTAGGTTTTAAACCAAGGTAATTAAAATTTTACATAGTTAATGGAAGAGCTGAGATGTCTACCAGGGGCGCCGAGAGATTAGCAATAGCAGGAAGCTGTTACCACCCCAGGGAAGATAAGGGAGGAGATGGTATTGTTGGGGCTGAGGTCACCCAATTGGAGCTGGAGCTGTGGTGAAGACAGAGCCATGGTTGGAGAGCCTGGGGAGAAATATCATTGGAAACTTCCTTCTTCTTGCCTTCCTATCTTTCATCCATTGGCCAAACTCATCTGTGATCCAATCTATACTGGAGGCTATAGGGGCCAACCCTTGTCATATGAAATAAAGCAGGAGAAGTCAAACATGGTCTGAGGCCAACAGGTCAAGGCCCAGTCAAATGGATGCTTAGAATGAGACTTGAAGTGCTGGTAGTTGACCAGAAAATTGGGAGAGGAAAGTGGATGTTTCAGGCACAGAAAGCAGGCATAGGGTGTGTAGGGGTAGGTGCATTGGATGAGGTCAGCAGGCAAGCCACTCCTCTAAGTGGAATGAGATTTATGCTTTACAACAGAGGTGGACAAATATCTTTGTCACATAGTTTTATCCTTTTGTTTAAAAAACATGTAAACCCGTTAAAGAATCTGCCTGCAATGCAGGAGACCTCGATTCAATCCCTAGATTGAGGATATCCCCCGGAGAAGGGCATGGCAACTCACTCCAGTATTCTTGTCTGGAGAATCCCCATGAACAGAGGAGCCTGGCAGGCTATAGTCCATGGGGTTGCAAAGAATCAGACATGACTAAGTGACTAAGCACAGCACACAAACATGTAGAAACCATTTTTCGCTCAAACGCTGCACAAAAATAGGCCTCAGGCAGCATTTGGCCCACAGTAGTTTGATGGCCTGTTTCGGAAAGATCCACTTTAGAAGGATGGGTAAGGTGCACGTGAAACTGAGAGACGAGACAGAGGCTGGAAAGGAGGCTGCTGAAGATGCTGGGAAAGAAATGGCGGGAGCCCCAGAGGCAATCATAGTGGTGAAGAGAAGATATGAGTTAGACATGTAAAATGGACAGAATGCAGAGTGGCTGGTCTAAACAGAAGGACTGGGCTGGGTCTGGAGGGATTTGCAAACTGACACATTGAATATTCTTTTGATTACCTTGGAACCCCTTCCAAGCTAAACCTTTAGGGAGTGATAAGAAATCCTGTCATGCTGGCAGTGTACGTCCCACCCCCCACCCTATCCATTCGCTCTAGGTAGAAAAGTGGATGAGCAGGTTGTGCTGCCTCTTATTAAGCCAGGAGTCAGTTGCTCAGCTGTTGATGACTCACCGGTTGCTTACTGTAGTAGAATATGGGTACTAAGATGGTAGGTGTTGCAAGAGGGCATCAGAGGGCAGACACACTGAAACGATTCTCACAGAAAACTAGNTGGAAAATCTCATGGATGGAGGAGCCTGGTAGGCTGCAGTCCATGGCATCGCTAACAGTCGGATATGACAGAGGAACTTCACTTTCCCTTTTCACTTTCCTGCATTGGAGAAGGAAATGGCAACCCACTCCAGTGTTCTTGCCTGGAGAATCCCAGGGATGGGAGAGCATGATGGGCTGCCGTCTATGGGGTTGCACAGAGTCGGACACGACTGAAGCGACTTAGCAGCAGGAGCAGTAGCAGATTCATTAATGCAGTTGCAAATGGTAGGATTTCCTTCATTTTTAAGGCTGAATAATATCCCCATTCACGGATCACAAACTTGTTGTGGCAAAGAGGCTTGTGTTACTTAATGAAACTATGAGCCATGCTGTGCAGGGCCACCCAAGATGGAAGGGTCAGAGTGAAGAGTTCTGACAAAACTTGATCCACTGGAGGAGGGAATGGCAAACCACTCCAGCATTCTTGTGCTAGAACTCCATGAACGGTATAAAAAGACAAAAAGGTCTGACACCAGAAGATGAGCCCTACTGGTTGGAAAGTGTCTAGTATGTTACTGGAGAAGAGCAGAGGGTGATTACTAATAGCTTCAGAAAGAATTAAGTGGCTGGGCCAAAGCAGAAATGATGCTCAACTGTGGATGTATCTGGTGGTGAAAATAAAGTCCAATGCTGTGAAGAACAATATTGCTAGGAATCTGCAAAATTAGGTCCATGAATCAAGGTAAATTGGAAGTGGTCAAGCAGGTAGTGGCAAGATTGAACATTGACATCTTAGTGAATTATTCATAAAATGGACAAGAGTGGGTGAATTTAATTCTGATGAACATTATTTCTACTACTGTGGGCAAGAATCCCTTAGAAGAAATTGAGTAGCTCTCATAGTTAACAAAAGAGTCCAAAATGCAGTGATTGGGTACAGTCTCAAAAATGACAGAATGATCTCGATTTGTTTCTAAGGCAAACGATTCAACATCATAGTAATTCAATTCTATGTCCCAACTACTTATGGCAAAGAAGCTGAAGTTGACTGGTTCTATGAAGACCTACAAGACTTTCTAGAACTAATCCCCAGAAAGATGTTCTTTTCATCATAAGAGATTGGAATGCAAAAATAGGAAGTCAAGAGATTCCATGGAATAATAGGCAGGTCACTTTCACTTTGGCCTTGAAGTACAAAATGAATCAGGGCAAAGGCTAACAGAAATTTGTCAAGAGAACACACTGGTCATAGCCAACACCCTTTTCCAACAACACCAGAGATGACTCTACACATGGATATCACCAGATGGTCAATATCAAAAACAGATTTGACTATGTTTTTTGCAGCCAAAGTTGGAAAAGCTCTATACAGTCAGCAAAAACAAGACCTAGAGCTTACTATGGCTCAAGATCATGAGCTCCCTATTGCAAAATTCAGGCTTAAGTTGAAGAAAATGGGGAAAACCACTAGGCAGTTCAGGTATGCCCTAAATAAAATCTCTTATGATTATACAATGGAAGTGATGAATAAATTCAAAGGATTAGATCTGGTAGACGGAGTGTCTGAGGAACTATGGACAGAGGTTCATAACACTGTACAGGAGGCATTGACCAAAACCATCCCAAAGAAAAAGAAATGCAAGAGACAAAATGGTTGGAGGAGGCTTTACAAATAGCTAAGGAAAGAAGAGAAGCAAAAAGCAAGGGAAAAGGAAAAGACATATCAAACTGAATGCAGAGTTCCAGAGTATAGCAAAGAGAGACAAGAAGGCCTTCTAAAATGAACAATGCAAAGAAATAGAGTAAAACAATAGACTGGGAAAGACTAGAGATATATTCAAGAAAATTGGAGAAGTCAAGGGAATATTTCATGCAGGAATGGGCATGATAAAGGACAGAAATAGTAAAGACCTACCAGAAGCAGAAGAGATTAAAAAGAGGTGGCAAGAATACACAGAAGAACTATACAAAAAAGGTCTTAATGACCCGGATAGTCATGATAGTGTGGTCACTCACCTAGAGCCAGACATCCTGGAGTGTGAAATCAGTGGGCTTTAGGAAGCATTACTGCAAGCAAAGCTAGTGGAAGTGATGGAATTCCAGCTGAGCTATTTTAAATCCTAAAAGATGATGCTGTGAAAGTGCTGCACTCAATATGTCAGGAAATTTGGAGAACCTAGCAGTGGCCACAGAACTGAAAAAGTTCAGCTTTCATTCCAATCCCAAAGAAGGGCAATGCCAAAGGATGTTCAAATTACAGGGACAATTGTGTTAATTTTGCATGCTAGCAAGTTTATGCTCAAAATCCTTCAAGCTAGGCTTCAGCAGTACATGAACTGAGAACTTCCAGATGTAGAAACTGGACTTAGAAAAGGTGGAATAAACAGAGATCAAATTGCCAGCATCCACAGGATCATAGGAAAAGCAAGAGAATTCCAGAAAATCATCTCTTTCTGCTTCATTGACTATGCTAAAGCCTTTGACTCTGTGGATAACAACAAACTGTGGAAAATTGTTAAAGAGATGAGAATACCAGACCACCTTACCTTTCTCATGAGAAATCTGTATGCAGGTCAAGAAGCAAAAGTTTCAGCTTTATATGGAACAAGTGACTAGGTCAAAATTGGGAAAGGAGTAAGAGAAGGCTATATATTGTCACTCTGTTTATTAACTTAAATGCAGAGTATATCATGTGAAGTGCGAACCTGGATGTATTCCAGGCTGGAATCAAGATTGCAGGGAAAAATATCAACAACTTCAGATATGCAGACGATACCACTTTAATGGCAGAGTGAAGAGGACCTAAAGAGCCTCTTGAAAGAGGAGAGTGAAAAAATTGGCCTAAAACTCAACATTCAGAAAACTAAGATGATGGCATCTCATCACTTCATGGCAAATAGAAGGGGAAAAAGTGGAGGTAGTGAGGGACTGCAGCCATGAAATTAGAGAACAATTGCTCCTTGGAAGAAACACTATGACAAACCTTGACAGCTTATTAAAAAGGAGAAATACCATTTTGCTAACAAAAGTCTGAAGAGTCAAAACTATGGTTTTTCCAATAGTCATGTACAGTTGTGAGAGTTGGAACATAAAGAAGACTGAGCACTGAAGAACTGATGCTTTTGAACTGTGGGGTTGGAGCAGACTCTTGAGAGCCCCTTGGATGGCAAGGAGATCCAACCAGTCAATCCTAAAGGAAATCAGTCCTGAATATCATTGGAAGGACTGATGCTGAAGCTCCAATACTTTGGACACCTGATGTGAAGAACCAACTCATTAGAAAGGACCCTGATGCTGGGAAAGATTGAAGGCAGGAGGAGAAGGGGATGACAGAGGATGAGATGGTTGGATGATATCACCAACTCGAAGGACATGAGTTTGAGCAAACTTCAGGAGATGGTGAACAGGGAAGCCCGGTATGCTGCAGTCAGTGAGGTCACAAGGAGTCGGACACGATTGAGCAACTGAACAACAAATAAATGTACTACAGTTTCTTTATCCATTCATCTGTAGATAGAAATCTAGGTTGCTTCCATGTCAGAACTATTGTAAATAGGTGGCAAAAGTTTTACTTAGTGTTGCCTTTGCAACATCCATAAAAATGTTAGAATGAAAAGGGAAAATGGCATTTTAGTAGTATTATAAAACTAATTTTGGTCCTCAGGTCCAGAGAGCTACAGGTGTCTGTAGACCATTAAGTGAGAATTGCTGACATAAAGAAAGAAGTCTTAACAAGCTATGAGAATGTATTGGGTTTTATCTTGCTTACACTTCATGGGATTTTAGCTAGGGAGAGATAGGATTTAATTTGCATGTTTACAAGATGACAAAAAATTTTCTTAACTGAGAAAGTGTTTGATGGTGCCATTTACAGACAATCGGGGAAGACTGTAAGACAATGTGAACAAGGAAATATTGAGTTGTTTGAGACAAATTACACTTGAATTGAGTATGTCAAGGCTGTATATTGTCACCCTGCTTATTTAACTGACATGTAGAGTACATCATGCAAAATGCCAGACTGGATGAATAGAAAGCTGGAATCAAGACAGTGGGGAGAAATAGCAACAACCTCTGATATGTAGATGATACCACTCTAGAGGCAGAAAGAGAGGGGGAACTAAAGAGTCCCTTGTTGAAGGTGAAAGAGGAGAGTGAAAAAGCTGGCTTAAAGCTCAATATTAAAAAAAATAAGATCATGTCATCTGGTCCCTTTTTCTTCATGGCAAATAGATGGGGAAAGTGGAAACAGTGACAGATTTTATTTTCTTGGGCTCCAAAATCACTGTGGACAGTGACTGCAGCCATGATATTAAAAGATACTTGCTCCTTGGAAGAAAAGCCATGGCAAACCTAAAAAGCAGAGACATCACTTTGCTGACAAAGTCAGTATAGTCAAAGCTATAGTTTTTCCAGTAGTCATGTACAGGTGTGAGAGTTGGACCATAAATAAGGTTGAGCACTGAAGAGTTAATGCTTTCAAATTTTGGTGCTGGAGAATACTCTTGAGAACCCCTTTGACAGCAAGGAGATCAAACCAGTCAATTTCCATTGGCTATCTATTTTGCATATGATAATATATATGTTTCCATGTTAATCTCTCCTTACTTCCCACCTTCTCCTTCTTCCCTGCCCCACCCACATCCATAAGTTTGTTCTATAAGTCTGTATCTCTATTGCTGCCCTGCAAATAGGTTCCCCATTACCATCTTTCTAGATTCCATCAGTTCAGTTCAGTTCACTTCATTTCAGTCACTCAGTCGTGTCTGACTCTTTGCGACCCCATGAATCGCAGCACGCCAGGCCTCCCTGTCTATCACCAACTCCCAGAGTTCACTCAGACTCACGGCCATAGAGTCAGTGATGCCATCCAGCCATCTCATCCTTGGTCGTCCCCTTCTTCTCCTGCCCCCAATCCCTCCCAGCATCAAAGTCATTTCCAATGAGTCAACTCTTCACAGGAGGTGGCCAAAGTACTGGAGTTTCAGCTTTAGCATCATTCCTTCCAAAGAAATCCCAGAGTTGATCTCCTTCAGAATGGACTGGTTGGATCTCNAGATCCAGGTCTCCAGCATTGCAGGGGAATAATTGTTACCATCTGAGCCACCAGGGAAGCCCGAGAATAGTATTGACTGGCTTGGTGACCTTGGAAACATTTGTTGAATGTAATATCTACTAAGGCCTTAGCTTCTTAATGTCTATGTGGCAGAAAAGTGTTCTGCAGTCCTGCACACCTGCCCAGGACTGTTACTTGATAAGTAAATTTCTTATTCTTTAAGTTGCTAAATTTTGAAGTACCATTTATACCACAATTCTGCCTACCCTAACAGTTTTTTCCAAGAGTTTTATACATATGATCAAACTGCCCTCTGAAAACGTTGTAGTAATTTATAGCTAAAGTGATACTTTTAATACTACCAACTCAGAATTCTTGAAAATATTGCTACCAAACTACCCTACTACTAGGGCTTCCCAGGCAGTATTAGTAGTAAATAACCTGCCTGCCAATACAGGAAATAAAAAGAGATGAGGGTTCAATCCCTGGGTCTGGAAAATTTCCTAGAGGAGGGCATGGCAACCCAATACAGTATTCTTGCCTGGAGAATTCCATGGACAGAGGAGACTTGCAGGCCATGTGGTTGCAAAGAGTCAAATGACTTAGGGTGTAGCGCAAAATAGAGTAAGAAAGAAATCAAAAGTTTATACTCTTGTAATTTGCTGAGAGTGTATTGAAGAGACTATTTGTAAAGATGTGGACCATGTGTAAGGAAACTATAATGGGTAGACCATTGGGAATAGTAATAAGTGAGCTCCACTACCACCTCAGGCCTGAAACATAAAGTGAGGGAGGAATTACCTCAATCTGAGAGAGCAAACTGTGTTAAGCCAATGCTTGACAGGAAATCAGAAAGAAGAAACAGCCAATTTTGATTTTGTCCACACAGCCCAGTCCCCTCAGGCCCAAAAAACAAGGTCAGAGCATGGCTCTGAAGAGAAACTGACAGAGTGGGCACGGTGCACCCAGTTTGCCCCTCGGTGTATAATTTTATTTTTTCCGTGCCTTTGTAAAAGGCACACAAATTCTTTCGGTGTCTCTTTGGTTCAGAGTTGGTGAAAATTCAATGGTAGTTACATGTGCAACCTAAGAGGTGAGTTGCCAGTGTTCTTTACACAAGATAGGGTGTAGCAAAGGAAAAACATGCAAATACAACATAGCTGCTTTACTCCTTGCTTCTGTTGTTGTTGTTTATTCACTTAGTCATGTCTGACTCTTGTAATCCCAGGGACTGTAGCCTGGCAGGCTCCTCTGTCCATAGCATTTCCCAGACAAGAATACCGGTGTGGGTTGCCATTTCTTTCTCCGGAGGATCTTATTGAGCCAGGGACTGATCTGCGTCTCCTGCCCTGCAAGAAGATTCTTTACCCCTGAGAGTCCAGTGCAGCTCCCCTGCTTCTGTAACTGTTTCTAAATCCTAGGTAATGCTTCCCATATGGGCTTCCCAGATGGCTCAGTGGTAAAGAATCTGCTTGCAATGCAGGAGATGCAAGTTCAATCCCTGGGTGGGAATGATCCCCTGGAGAAGGAAATGACAAACCACTTCAGTATTGTTGCCTTGGAAATCCTATGGACAGAGGAGCCTGCCAGGCTATAGTCCATAGGGTCTCAAAAGAAACAAACATGACTTCGTAACTAAATAAACAATTCTACCTGTACATTGGGCTGGCAGCTTGGCTGACTGGGGATTCTTTGCTTACCCAGGTGAAACTTCACTTTTGTGGAAACTGAATTCTTGGTAATCATGTCTCTTATTGGATTTTGCAATATATCATTGACCCGAGTTTTACAAAAGTCATAAAAGATATTCCAGTCAGTTTCCTAGGTTCTGAATATATTCATCACTGTTCTGTTTGTATGGCAGCATCCCAATGTGCCTGGTAACTTACCCTAGTCAGTAGTGGGCCCACCTATCTGCTAGCTGGTTAAATTATGAATCTAAAATGAGTCGAAGAAAATCTATGTCTGCAGGAAGGGAACTGGAAGAAATAAATAACCTGAACATCAGCCCCGCCGCTTCCTCAGAGGGACAATCCCTGCTGGGAACAACTTGCCCTTGTTACCAGGGCCAATTTGAGTACTATCTGGTCTAAATTTTGACTACTAAGACTGTGGTTGCAATTAGTCAGGGTCTAGGGTCGCAAAGAGTCAGACACGATCGAGCAGCTAAGCACAGCACTCTGTTTCCTATAGCTCTCTGGCCCCATTGACCTTCAAAGCAAAATGTTCTGTAGGCTCTTCTTCCTGATGCAAGATCCCTAGGCTGGGGAGCCTAGTGTGGGCCTTGGACCCCTCACTCCTTAAGGAGAATCACTGCAACCGTGATTATCCTTCTGTTTGTGGACTGCCCTTCTGGAGGTGTGAGTCTTGAGAAAACTGTCTCCATCCCTCCTACTTGACTCATTGTGGCACCTTCTTTATGTCGTCAGTTGCAGAAGATATTTTCTTCTAATCTCCAGGTCATTCTCATCAATGCTGCTGCTGCTGCTGCTGCTGCTAAGTCGCTTCAGCCGTGTCCGACTCTGTGCGACCCCATAGACGGCAGCCCGTGAGGCTCCCCCATCCTTGGGATTCTCCAGGCAAGAACACTGGAGTGGGTTGCCATTTCCTTCTCCAATGCATGAAAGTGAAAAGGGAAAGTGAAGTCGCTCGGTCGTGTCCGACTCTCAGCGACCCCATGGATAGTGCTGTGTAAATAGTTGTCACTTTAGTGTGTCCAGGGAAGCGGGTGAGCTCAGCGTCTTCCTACTTTGCCCCTTGGCCTCTTCTCCTGGCTTTTTTACCCTGAGGAGGAGCTGTGCAGGTTGTCTAGGCTGTGGAGCCCACGGCTGCCCTTTTGGTGGCCGGCACAGCTTCCCTCCCCTGATGTCTCATTCTCCAAGTATAGGTCAGGCAGCAAATGCACATCTTATGATCATATCCCTTTGGTTTCCAGGTCCCAGATGGTGAGGGAAAGGAATGAGGGCTCACTAGCCAGCCGTCTCACTTTGCCCTCTTTTCTGCTGCATCTTCATCAGGAAAACTTTAAATGAGGGCTGGGCTGTATGATGCCCTTCAGCTTCCAAGAAGATCCATGCCAGAACCCCAGCTCCCCTGCTCTTCAAAGCTATTTTTGTATGTTGTAAACAGATTCCAAGAGTATCAAGTTGTGGGACAACCTGCCTCAAGCCTCTTTGGTCTGGTCTAAACTTCACTCTTTTGCCTCATCCACTCCACATGTTATTTGCAGCCTGTAGATTCTATCATGGGGATTACCACCAGCCCTCTGCCCATTCAGAGTGTGTACTATTTTGACTCTCACAAGTGTCTGTGTCTGCAGTTCCAGGCATTTGCAGAATAGGGGAAGCTCTGGGGCTCCCCCACTGCTGCCTCCCTCTCTCTTCAAGGCCTCATACCCCTATTAAGTCTTCTCCAGAACTGCCCTTTGGATACAATCTCTCAGCAATTGTAACTGGTGTCCACCCACATTTCTGGGCAGCTTTAATATATGGGAAGGGCACAAGGTTCCTATATTCTGAATTGATGATGGGGATTTATTCCCCCAGCATGTTCTTAAATGGTTTGGCAGAAAGCCCAGGATGAGCTGCTTGTATGGTGTGGGCACCTGGAGGAGGTGGGGTGGGTGTGGGTGGGGAGACAGCTCTTTGAATCACGGGTGGTAGGGTGGGGTCTTCATGCATCAGGCCCATCTGCTTTGCTTGTAGCCCTTTCCTAATCCTCAGGAAAGAAGACATGGGGCAGGCTCTCTTCAGCTTTTGGAAAGAGTTTCACTTCTTTTTCTCTTCCCTCCCTCCTTCCTTCCCTCTCTCGTCTTCACCTTGACCCATGCACCTGATTCAAAAAGTCTCTGACCCCTGTTTTGGTCATGGAAATAGTTTACAATAGGAAAAGAAAACTATCTGTCTCCACCAGACCTAGGTGCCTGCCACAGAATGAAATACAGTGAAGACATGAAGATTATTGATGTGTTGATGGGGTTTTACCATAACGTTGTCTTTTTTTTTTTTTTTTTTTACTGTCTTCTTGGGCATCTTTATGGACAGAAGGCAAAACAGAGATTCTGAGTCAACCCTCTACCCCCAACACTGACTGCCAGGGGCCTTTGTTTTGATGAGATGAAATGTTTTCTGTCCTTGGGGGATCTGCACAGACTGAGTCTTATTATAGAGCCTTGAACTTCTCAGGGGCCCAATATTGAGTTTTGGGTAGAGACTAGCAAAGAGCACCATGTCAGAGAGGTAGTGGGATCAATGAGTCACAGAAGCTTCAGAAGGGCACATGGTAAGGCCATGAGAATGGGCAAGAGAGCATGAGATCTCCCAAATGCTGGGGTCTAGCATCTCATAAACAGTGCTTTAAGGGTTAAGATCACTTCTGAGACTAAGAATCCCAAGCTCAGAGGGGTTTTGAAGGAGGCCAGAGGGAGCATCCGGAGAAGGCAATGGCTACCCACTCCAGTACTCATGCCTGGAGAATCCCATGGACGGAGGAGCCTGGTAGGCTGCAGTCCATGGGGTCATGAAGAGTGGGACACAGCTGAGCGACCTCACATTCATTTTCATGCATTGGAGAAGGAAATGGCAACCCACTCCAGTATTCTTGTCTGGAGAATCCCAGGGATGGGGAAGCCTGGTGGGCTGCAGTCTATGGAGTTGCATAGAGTTGGACATGACTGATGCGATTTAGCAGCAGCAGCAGCAGCAGAGGGAGCATTGAGGGGCCGTGCATGCTAAATCGCTTCAGTTGTGTCTGACTCCTTGTGACCAGCTTTGTGATGGGCTGTAGCCCGTCAGGCTCCTTTGTCCATGGGATTCTCCAGGTAAGGATACTGGAGTGGGTTGCCAGGCCCTTCTCCAGGGGATCTTCCTGACCCAGGGATCGAACCCACATCACTTATGTCTCCTGCATTGGTAGGTGGGTTCTTTACCACTAGTGCCACAGGGAAGCCAAAATGACCTGCCCATATTGAGGGACCAACCCTCACCTAGTCAGAGGATCCAACCCAAGAAAATTCCAAAGGCCAGAAAAGATGCTGACTGAAGCTAGCTCCAGACACCCTAGAATATAATCAGATTTCTTTGGCATAGGAAGCTTAGAGGCTGGCCTGAAGGGAAGTTGGGATGCTAAAGAAGCAGCATTAAAAGCAAGGAACAAGATGAAATGTATTAAAGCCAATCTTGGGACAGGAAAGTTCAAACTGTGGGCAGAGGAGAACAGCACAAAGTCCAGATAGCCAGGGATATTTGAAAGACCAGAAGACAGTGGGCTAAGTAGCAATGGCTATGTACACCTGTATCATTAGCTTTTGCTGTGTAACAAACCATCTCCAAACTTAGATTATAATTGTGTTTGATGGTAGAACTGCAGAGGTACCCCCAGGGGAACCAGGTAAAGGTGAATTGTTTCTCTCTGAAGAGGAAGAAGCTGTTGAGATAGATACTGAACAACACACATTAGCCAAATCTCTAAGAGCAAAATATGTTCTAGTTGCTAGTTGGATTTAATCAGTCATTTAAATATTGGATGTGGGGGTCTTATTGGGCAAGACCATAATATTAAGATGATGGTACTCCATTGTGAGGGAGTACCATAATTCTTTCTAGGTTCATGTACAACTGTTAAATGGAAAATCAGTGTGGAGAATCCATCTCTTCTCTAAAAAATGTCTTGTATGATCCTTGAAAAATCCTGTTTAATTTATACTGGGGCCATATTAATATTTTAAATGGAAGGGAAGAGGGAGGTCTATTGGTTCCATTTCCCAAGCTGATTTTAAGTGCCAATGACTTAATTGTATCACTCATTGGGTGAGAGCATGCATGCCCTCTGTGGAATATTTTAGAACAATGGGTGTTATGACTGTGGAACATATAGTCAAGGCAATAGTTCTTATGGCTAAGGTGAAGCATACCTGTTTCTTCTCTATTTTATGTTTAGTGACCCCCCCTATGATTATAGGGTATATCTCATTTAAATTTAGTGGGATTCCCTGCTCTAAGTATAATTTGAACTCTAGTCTTAAGGAGTAAAAGTGTGCCAATTGGTGCTTTTCAGCAGATGTGAATGTTAATCCAGGACCCATGTTGCAGACGTGCAAAAACCAATTGGCACCCTTATATCTTGTCACTGTATATATTCTTTTCGTATATATCTTTTTGCAAATTTTGGATTTCCAATCAGATCATTTCCAATTTCTCCCCCTGTATCCAGGTATTTTTTGGGGGAGATGGAGGTGATTATTGAGTATACTTTGGGGCTGACCTCCTCTACCCTTCTCATTTTTGTCAGTTTCTTCCTCTATGGAGCCTCAAATCAACATCATCAGGGTCAGAGTCCTCCTCCATGGCAACGATCAGCTTATTGGCTAAGGAACTACAGCCTAAGAAGGGAGCAGATTTGTGTTGATAAGATATCACACTCAATTGATGCCAGAGTCTTTTTGGTCCCTTTTACAGTTCTTCAATAGGGTCATGGTGTCCTCTAGCCCTTTAAGAGGGGCAAGGATAAAGTATTTGAGGCACTTTTCACAAGAATCTGTTCCTTGGGGTGCCATGGTGTCTTTCCCATCATCTTTGGCATTGACAGCAGCAGCAGAAGTACTTGAAGCTCATAGGGTCCTAGTGAGCCATCTGCTTTTAGGAATGTGGTCTTCAGCAAGCCACATAGTGACAGTCCTTTTTCACATGAGTGAGCATCATTGGGTCTGACCATCACTCAGGGCGTTGGTCACACAACCATAGTTACAGTGTAAGAGTCATTCCCCTGAGCCTAGTGTCAGCTGTGGCTTTTGCTGCAATTGAGACATAACAATTCAATGATAATATGTTACATACAATTACATTCAATTATGTACATACATACAAAGACATACAATTCAATAATTATATAAGACATATAATTCAATTATGTGTGTGTGTGTGTGTGTGTTGTGTACCTTGGCTAGGATAAAGGACGATGTAGGACCATTTTAAGTAGGGCCCCAATCTCACACCTCTATTCCTAAATGCCAACAATTGAAACTTAACATGGTCTGGTAAAATCTATAACATGGGTTGCTCATTGTGTTATTGTGCTTAGTCGCTCTGTTGTGTCTGACTCTTTGTGACCCTTTGGACTGTAGCCCGCCAAGCTCCTCTGTCCATGGGGCTTTCCAGGCAAGAATACTGGAGTGGGTTGCCATTCCCTTCTCATTAGGGCCCAGAAAATGAAGCATGAACAGTACAGCTCAAAGCGCAAGCTAACAAGCAAGCAGCAGAGCCAGTTAATAAGCCAAAGAAAGAGAAGGGAGACTTCCTGTAGAATTGGTCATTACTTAGACACCCTGCTTGCTATGCTATGCTGGGGTTCATCCTGACTCCCTGGGTTGACAACACATGTTGAAATATTGAGGAGTGATGTGTCATGATGTCTGCAACTGACTTTGAAAAGCTTCATCCTGAAGGCAATGGGGAGCCATTGAAGGCTTTAGGCAGAGGAGGGACAGGCAGAATTGGGCCAGAGAAAAATCACTAGTGGAGGGGCGGGGCGGGGGGGGGCAATCGCTGCAGTGGGGATGAAGGGATGGAAGTGGGAGAAGTGAGAAGAGATGAGTTTTAGGTAACCATTTGAATAGTCCCAGGAGAGGTGAAGAACCTCTCACTCTGTGGTGGGAGGAGAGGGGAAAGCAATACTGGGGAGGGAATGAAGGCAAGACATTCATTTTTGGGAATATACTGCCTCAAAAAAAAAAAAAAAAAAAAAGCATAGCTTAGAGCCAGATTACTTGGGTTCAGGGAGCAACTGGACACATCATTTAACCTCTGTATGCATCAGTTTCCTTATTTGTAAATAGGATGTATTCATTTACAAAGGCTGCCATACAAACTGGGTGGCTTAAGCAACTTCAGTTTATTTTCTCACAGTTCTGAAGGCTAGAAGTCCAAATTCAAGGTGTTAGTAGGCTTGGTTTCTTCTGAGGCCTCTTTCCCTGGCTTGTAGATGGCCATCTTCTCCATTCTCTTCATATGGTCCTCCTCCTTAGGTGTCTGTGCAAATTTATTTTTATAAGGACACCAGTCATTGGATTAAGGTCCACACTAATGACCTCATTTTAACTTAATTGCCTCTTTAAAGACCCTGTCTCCAGACCCAGCTGCAGTTTGAGGTTATTGGAGGTTAGGACTTCAAATGTGAATTTTGGGGAGATACAACTCAAACTACACAGGAAGATAATAACAGAATTTACTTCACAGACGTGTGAGAATTTATTGAATTAGAGCATGTAAAATGCTTAGAACAGTGATGAAAAATGTTTTCTACTGCTCTAGATGACATATGAAATGACATGAAAATGAGGCAGCCATTTCACAGACGTCTCAAAGCTCCTGCCTCTCTGGAAGTGGCTCCTTTGAGTCCTAACAGTTCTCAGAGCCCCAGTGTACCTTTAGAAGCATTCACCACTTGCTTTGGGTTTCTCTGAGATTGTAGCTGTCAAGGGTCAAAATCCTCTTTAATCCCCTTCTCCACAATAGGGCAACCAAGTCTGTGGTTCTCAAAGTGTGGACTCCAGAGCATCAGCGAATGGGAACTTGCTAGAAAGGCAAATTCTTGGACCAATCCCAGACCTACTGATTCAGAATCTCTGTGTTTTAATAAACTTTCCAGATAAGAACCCTCCAGTGTAAGAACGATGGAACAAAAAAGTCTCTTCTTATTTGAAGAAATCAAATTGCTGAAATACCACTTGGGGGCAGCACAGGACTATGAGGCAAGCATAGGCTCATTAAAAGCAGCCCACTTTTGAAAGATTGAGGGCAAGAGAAGATGAGATGGTTGGATGACATCACTGACTCAATGGACATGAGTTTGAGCAAACTCCAGGAAATAGTGAAGGACAGGGGAGCCTGGTGTGCTGAGTCCATTGGACATGATTTAGCGACTGTAAAACAACTTTCACTTTTATTGCTGAAGCTTCCACCTGCCCCTCTTGCCTCTGGTTTTGCCCGTTTCCCTCAGTTCTCCCTGCAAGGCCTGAGAAACAAGACCTCTAGAAACCTCAAACCTGATTGTGTCACTGGTTCAGAATTCTTCCGGGGCTCCCTCTGGTACTAAAGAAAGATTTTTTAACTTCCCAGTAGAATCCCCTGTCTCCTCCATCTTGCTCATCCCCATCGTCTTTTTGTATCTGCCCTGGAGTCAGACCAACCTGAGTGTATGGCTTGGGCAAGTCACATCATTTTGAGCCTCAGTTCCTTCATTGGTGAAATGGGGGCAATTAATAAGCCTGTTCTCATAGGGATATTATTAGAGAGAGATAAAGGAATTCTTCCCTGATGGCTCAGATGGCAAAGAATATGCCTGCAGTGTGGGAGATTTGTGTTTGATTCCTGGGTTGGGAAGATCCCTTGGAAGAGGGCATGGCAATCCACTCCAGTATTCTTGCCCGGAGAATCTCTATGGACAGAGGAGCCTGGTGGGCTACAGTCCATGGGGTCGCAAAGAATCGGACATGCCTGAGCGACTAAGCACAGCACACAGTTATAAAGGAATTCTGGTCTAGGGTCTCACAAACAAGGCTCAGTATGCAGCATCTCTGCTTCCTCTTGTGCACTGCCAGGCACAGGATACTGTCTGCATCCATGGGCTTCATGCTAGGTGCACTGGATGCTATCTGAGCCCCACTCATCTCCCCAGTGTCATAACTGCTGCCTGCCAGCATTTGTATCTCTGCGTGGGGCTTTCTCTGGCTGGCCTCCACTGTGGTGCCAGGACCATAACACTCCATATCATGGAAATAATACTAGTGCCGACCTCCCGGTACTGCTAGGAGGGCCTGGTTAGTGTCCTGGATAGATCTTTGCTGTTGTGGAGACCTAGCACTTATACTTGTCCATCTCTGTGCTCCCCAGCCTATAGGAGTGGCCATGTAAGCATATTAGGCAGTGAATGAGGGATGGGAGACCTCTCTGCTCTACCATTTCTGACCTCCTGCCCAGATTGGCTTCTGTCCACCCCTTTACAAAAGACACCTAAGAGGTATTGTGTCATTTGGATGTAAGAGGACCCCAGGCTCTGGGGGCTGCCAGATAATCCTGGCACCCATGGCAAGGCAGTTGGTGCTGTGTATACTCACAGAACATAGACCATCTCAGGCTGAATATTTGGGGATGATACAGCCCCTCACCTCACAGCCTGCAAGGCCAAGGGCACATGACCTTGTCCAACAGTCTCTGATATCAGGATGCCACTCTTTTCTGTGGCTGCCTCCTTTGGGGGTTGCTTTGTCCTTGGTCTTCACGGTCTTGGTGGAGCTACCCTGGATACAATAGACAAGCATCTACATGGCCTACAGGGCCCTCCAAAATCATCCTCCTCCACCCCCAACCTAAATATCTCCTCTACCGGGCTGTCCTATGGTCTGACTCTGTATGAAGCTCTGGGGTTAAGCACTGTCCTCTTCCAAGTACTCTGAAAAAGTTAGCAAAATGCACTCAACCAGCTATATGATTTGTGGAACTCTGTGCAAAATGCAAATGCATGGGTTCTTATTAAAAAATTATGAAGAATTTCAAGACAGTGGAGGATTAGGCCAAGTGTGAGCCTCTGTGAGACTGTACAGATTGCATACTCACAAAGCTACTTCTGACTGCATTCCTTGCTTCTTAGTGTGATGGAGCTTGTTAGCAACTTTGCTTGCACCAAGGAGGAGCCCTGAAGCTGCTCAGAGAAAATGCAAGGACATAAAATCAAAATGTGTCCCTTTCTCAACCTAGGAGACAGCCTATTGTCTCAGAGATACTTGAAGCGAGTGTTTTCTGCCCAGCTAGCCTTTCTCTGGGCTGCGCTCTAGGCTCCTGGAGTCCTGGTACCATAGACGACCTTTTGTGCCTCTGGCCTGGCTGATCCCTAGATGAGTCCTTACTCATGTTTCTACTTTGTGTTTGTCTTGTCTGCTCTGGGATGTGGCTCTGATCCCTTGAGGGCTTTTTCCTCTTCCTTGGACAGCCACCAGACCTCTGGGTTTAGATCTTAGCAGCCCCTGTAAAGTACCCCCAGATGATCTCTCTTCACACAGGGCTCTTTTAGGCTCTCTCCAAGCCCACTCCTCTAGCTTCTCCTGGCCTAGGGGACTGAGCTGTGTGACTACTTTAGTAGGCTACTTTTATTCTTGCTTCTGGTTGGGTGTGATCAATAGGAGCAGTAGCAGGAAACTAGAGAAGGGAGAAATAAGAGAGGTGAAACATTTACTCCCCCAGCTCCCTCCTGGAACCTTCTGGAACACAGCCACAGGACCCTGGCTATGTCCCTCATTGCTTCTTGTCAGGCAGCTGTCTCTCAGGCAGCCCTCTCTGGCTCCAGGTTTTAATCCTCCTACCTAACAACTCCCTTCCTTCGGTCTGTCAGTCCTGGAGTGGCCTTAGACTCCAGCTGTCACTACTGCTCTTTCCCTTGAGGTTTTCCCTCATGTTGCCTAAACTTTTGCAAACAGTCCATCTATTAAACTACCCCAGAATTATTCTAATTTGAATTTGCATTTAATTCCATCTGCAACTGTGACTGGTACTAAAACTGAGTGCCCCTAAAACTGAGTTCTTCTGCCAAGTTTATGGTTGACCTCTCTATCCAAAACCTTATTCCCTTTCTTGTCCTACACCCGTTCCCCTCAATATTGAGAAGCATGAAAGAAAAGGGTGGATTAAAACTGAGAAGGACCCTGTGGGGCCCTCCCAGGTACAAAAGCCTTTCCACCACCCCTGTTTCTTGTTTGTAGGAAAAACACTTCAGCTTCCTAGACCTGTGAGTTCTGAAGTGCAGATTGAAACAGGTACTAATTAGGGGAGGGAGGGAATGCAGAAACAAAGGAAAAGCAGTCAAGAAACAATAGCAGCAACAAAGCAGCCTCCTAGTTCCTCCTTAAGGGATATACAAAGCAGAGTCCTAGTTATTCCTCAAGGGATATACAGAACAATTTGATACTTGGTTTGAGTTACTCTGCAGAAACTAAGGTCTCTTCCCTGGCCCTTCCCCCTAGGGGGAGGAGGTAACTACATACTAAATGCTAAGATCCCAGACTGGTTGGAACCAGAAGGTTGATGATTGAGATTCTTACAACACTACCTTTTTATCTCACCACCAACCAATCAGAAGAAAGTCATGTACCCTGCAGCCTTTGGGAACTTTGGGTCTTCTGAACTTAAGCCGCCTGTGTGGACTCCTTGCTTGGCACATTAAAAAAATGCTATACTTTCCTAACCACAACCCTGGTGTCAGTAAATTGGGTTTGTTGTGTGGCAATTGAGTGGACCCAAGTTCAGTCTGGTAACAGTACAAGGATCTTTGTTCTCTGTTGTATCCCCAGTCTATCTTTGTAGCCCGCAGTCCCTAAAAACAGTACCCAGGAGGTCAGTTCCTTAGTGAGCACCCAAGGAGAAGTGGGCACTCTCTTCATGTTGCCCCAAACAAGTCCACCATACCTTCCATTTGTAACAAATTGGGAACCAGGGCCCTAGAAGTTATGTCTTCCTTCTTCAGCTTCAGGGTCTAATAGAGGCAAGACGATCCCCATAACCAGAGCACCCCACTCCCAGACAGGTCTCCTTTGAGTATGCAACCACCGACAAGCAGATAATTAAAAAACAAGGCCATCAGATAACCAGACAATGAGGCAAGAAGAAAAGTAGGCAGAATTCTCTGAGATGCCTATCTTCTGGTTTTGCTGTTCCACTTCCAACTCTCCCTTTTCTTGTAGGATATTTTCCCTTGGGGCACCTCTCTTTACTCTCAGCACACTAGCTTACCTTGGACCTAGACCTAAGCCAATTAGTCAATCAGGCCTGACCGAAGCTGACTCTGGAACCTGAGTAACCAGAACAAGTTTCTTTCTTGTTACATCTGTTAAGAGGCAATAAATCTGAAGCTGTGCTCACCCTTTTAAATCCAAGATGGGAGCCAACCTGGAGGAGGGCAGGGCTGAGAGACAGTCATTGTTTGGGCCCTGATTAAGCCATTCCTGAAGCTAGCTATTCTGGAAGCTTTCAGTTATGTGAATGAATGCACTCTCTTTTTGCTTAAAGCTAGTTTATACAGAGTAGTCATTCTCTTGTGTGTGATAAGAAATATACACCCTTGAACAACAAAGGAGTTAATTTAAGTATATAGTTGTTCTGAGGTTTCTTTGCATCCTTGGAGTCAATCAACTGCGTATTATGTAGTCCTGTAGTATTTACTATTGAAAAATATCCATGTATTGCCAAATGGCAATAAGAAGAATTTCCTTCTTTCCCATGATTGATAATATTCCATTATACGTATATGAACCATATGTTTTTTATCTGTTAATTCATTGACAGGCAATTAAGATTAGTTCCATATCTCTCCTGTTATAAGTAATGCTGAAAAGAGTAAAGGTGTGCTGAGATCCAATTTTCATTTCTTTTGGATATATAATCCAGATGTGAGATTGCAGGATCCTATGGTAGTTCCATTTTTAATTTTTTGAGGAGCCTCCATACCATTTTCCTTAGTGGATGCACCAACTTACATTCTGAAGTAGGGGACAGTCTTAATCTGTGGGGTCTGATGCTATCTCTAGGTAGATAATGGCAGAATTAAATTGTAGGGCTACCAGAGAAATGAATTGATTTGTTGTGGGAAAAAAACTCATACGTCTGATGTCTGAATTATTTTTTTTTTTGGCAAGAATGGTGGGTAGGATTTTAGTTCCCCGACCAAGGATTGAACCTGAGCCACTGCAGTGAAAGCACCGAGTCCTAACCACTGGGCCACATGGGAATTCCCTGGTGTCTGAAGTGTTCTGTGTGAGAATGTAGAGAAAGTTTTCCCAGACTTTGCCAAGGAAAGAACCCTGGATGGGACTAGAGCCACTGCGACTTTACTCCTCCACTGGCCTGCTTTTGAGCATGAGAGGGATCAGGGCAAAGCTACAGACATAAGAAAAAGCCTCTCCATGCTTGTGGGAGTCCCTTGGGAAGTTTGGGCATAATCCTGGGTCTGCTTTTAATGGGCTTGGTCAATGGACATGTTCCTTCTGTTCTCAGGGCCTTGGGCTTCTCACAGATAATCAAGGGTGAGGTCTTCCTTCTCTGCCTTACCAGTGCACAGGCTTGAGCGTCTCATTTCCTGGGAGCTGCTGGTGGGGCGTAGGGGCCAGGAGTGGTTAACTCAAACTTGGCTTTCAGAGCATAAGGCCTTGTTCCATCTGGGAGAGGAGCCAGGGCCCTCCTGCCCTTATTCTTCATTGAGAAAGCTTGGGCTCCTGGCCAGGGTGAGAGCCTCATGTTGTGTCAGCTGAGCCTTCTTCTCCACTTCTGATCTCCCCGTCTGTACTCTTTCTCTAAATCCTGTCTTAAATCACTGTGCCCAGGAGAGCTAAGCATAGAATGTTAGGGATGACTCTATCAGGAAAGCCCATCTGCTGTCACAACTCAGCCTTAGGTCATTGGCAGTTACCCATCTCACATGCCAGAGCAGTGGTTCTCCAAGTTGGGACTCCACACCAGCAGCAGGAACAACACCTGGGAACTTATTAGGAATACAAGTTCTTACACCTCATCCCAGACCCACAGAATCAAGTACTTGAAGTGCAGCCCAGAACCATATATTTGAAGAGCATCCTTCCAGAGGATGCTCCTCCCAAGTGTGAGAACTACTTGGATCTGTTCTAGAACCCACTTGGAGCTATTGCTCACACAAAAGATGCAGAGGGTATGGCGTGATGCATGCTTACATCCCTCATCTCCTATGAATGAGGTCGGCTGCTAAGGCTTTCAGCTAGCCCTTCTCTTGAGCATTGCCATGTGCTAAATCTTTTGCCCAGAAATGCCCGAGAAACTGTGTACTCACCCACCATACATGGGTATGGTATACCCACAGCCAGTGACTGATGGACAGGCTGCTCTTTTATCTCAAGTTGGGATACTCTGCTGTGAATTACTCTCTGGAGCCCATCTGTGAATTAGGTGAAGGCTAGACTTTAATTGTTCCCAAGCTGCTGTTTATCCCAAATGCCAAAGGGATTGGGTACAATATCTTGTTGGTACAACAGGTATGAATTAACACACAAGACCATGATGTAAAAAGAAAATGTCACTTGGCTTGCTTTGGAAAAAGAAAAATAAACTGATCTCCAAAGCCCTTGCTGCCAAGGCGGCTCTGCTTGGTGTCTTCCTTTGAATGCAGGCTTGCAGTCAACCAGGAGGATCTTTTGCAGTTTGGGAAGTTGATGAGGGCCCTGAATCGTAGGCCCCGGTGGCCACAACTGTGACGGCCCCATTTGCCTCTTGGTCTTAAAGAATCAACTTATCTACCTTTGGTCCAGACATCACAGGGACATACTGACCCCAGGAAATACAAAAATGCTGTCAGTGATTTTTCTTCCCAAACTCTCTTTCCTGGGAGGAGATAGGGAAAATGTTTACTTTTTGACCTCAATAGAAAAAAAGACAAGACATGAATTAATTCCCCCAATTAGTTTCTAGAATTTTCAGAGCAGATGGCAAGTATGTGTGTGTGTGTGTGTGTTTGAATACGTGTATGTATGTGTAGGGATATGTTTTGCATATTGTGTATGTAGAGGTGTGTTTGCATGTGTTAGACTTGGACTTGAATTCCAGTGCTGAGAAACAGTAACCAGGGCCAGAGGCCCTATCAGTCCCTGAGAAGGTATACATCTCTCCCCTAGTCCCAGTTTCTGCCTCAGGCCTCACACCTGATACAGCTCTCCTCTGCTACGTCTTGGAGCCCACTGGGACCAACAGAAGGTGGCCCTGGACCAGAGAATGGGAAAACCTGTCTAAGTTCTAGCTATCTCCTGGCTTTGGCACTTCAGGGATTTGGGGTTCTGATTCCTGTTGTTTGCTATTTTTGCTATTTGCATTTTCCCCCTTGGGAGCTGTGTTTATGGGTGATTTCTATTTATGTTTGTGTTTGCACTTTTGAAACTTTCTATGATTGACATAAATTATGTGTATAATAATTTAAAACGAAATCATAGAATAATTGTAAACACTCCCACACCTGTTCCTTGAGTGTCAGCTTCCTCTCCACCAGCATCATAAAAAAGCCTTTATTCCCTCAGCTTGGTATTATGAAAATTTCTCGGCATATAGAAAAAAATGGAAAGAACAGTATGACAAACACCTGTATAAATTTTCAATATACCCCACCACTAACTTCAAAATTGGAAATATTTTTTCATATTTGATTTATTTACATATATTAAGACATATACTTTTTTTTTCCTGAAACATTCTGAAAACAAGGAAAACATTTTAAAACAATTTGTAAGTAAATTTCAGATAATTCACTTCTAAATATTTTTGAATACATCTCCTAAGAGTAAAGATTCCTGAGAATCCAGTTCAGTTTCTTGTGGAATGTTCTACAATCCAACTTAATCACTGTCAGCCCTCTCTCCTGGGCCACTTCCCTCCATGGAATGTTTCCCTACATGGCTTCACTTGCCCAGAATAACTGTAGATTCAAGGTCTACTGCAAACCCCACTTCCTTGATATTTTTTGAGAAGAAAGATTCAGACCAAGACTCAGTCCTGCTCTCAGGGAGCCTGTAGTCTAGGTGTTGGGGGCATGGAACAGGTAATTATGCCTGTCTCTTATACACATCTCTTCACACAGGGCTCTTTTAGGCTCTCTCCAAGCCCACTCCTCTAGCTTCTCCTGGCCTAGGGGACTGAGCTGTGTGACTACTTTAGTAGGCTACTTTTATTCTTGCTTCTGGTTGGGTGTGATCAATAGGAGCAGTAGCAGGAAANGGATGGGCTGTGGAATGCCCCAGGACTTGGTGTTATTAGAGGTAGAAAAGAAGCATGCCTTCTTAAGGCTGCGGGTGGTCGGAGAAGGTATTTCAGAGAGGCAGATGGTTTTTGACTTGAGACTTGGGAGGATGTGGAACCAGGGGCAAATTACGATTGGTACAAGGTACCTCAGTTAGAATTTCATGTTAGGAAAATTTCACTGTCCACATACAATTCTCTGCCCTGAAAATATTGTTTGAATTAATGAACTACTGAATGGAGAATGGAATGGAAAAGAATAGAACAATTTGGGAGCTATGGTAGACATCTAGAAGATAATCACAGTATAACTTGAGTAGATGGATATTAGGTTTATTAAGGAGTTACAATCAACAGAGTTTGGTTATTGATTAGATATGAGAGCATAAGCAGGGAGGTAAGTCAAAACTATATAAAGCAACCAAATTTCTGGCACGGGCAACTGGATTGACACTGGGGTCTTTGATAAATCAGGTAATTTGAAATAAAAAATAAGATTTTAAGGTTGAGTGGGGGAAATGAGCTTCCTTTTCTGAGCTTTGTTTGCATTGCTTGAGGTTCATCCGACTGGAAACATCTGATAGTTGGGAGTTTATGTGAAAGGTAAGGAGACTCATCTAGACCCAAGATACAGACTTGTGCGGCTTCACAGTACATATGGCAAACGACCTGTAAGAAATGTGTGGCCTGAAGGAAATGAGCTGAGCCCGAAACCTGGAGGAACTGCCACATTTGAGAGTTAATCACAAGAAGAAGACTGAGAAGGTGTGGCTCGAGATGTGAGAGGGAGGCCAGGACCTGGTTCTTGGTGGCAGAGAAACCAAGAACACTACGAAAGAAGGATGAAATGGATAGTGAACCAGATGATCCCAAGAGTTAAATCAGATGAGAAGATGAGATCACTGAAGGACAATATCGACAGAGTGATAAGGAAAGAAGCAAGATTCTAAGGACTTAGGTGATAATAGAATCCAGGGCAGCAAGATGCCAATGAGGCTCAGCTTTGTGAGCAAAAGGAAGGAGTTGGAAGTTGTGGATAGGGTGGATGCAGGAAGGGAAGGTTCTTTGAAAATGGGGCCTCCCATTCTCCATTGTTCCTCAGTATCCAGCTAGTGAGGTGCAAATCTGTGATGGGACCTAGGAATGGAGGAGGATGGTGGTAACTACCAAATAAACACACCACCCAGGGAAGTCAGCCAAGACTGGGCCAAGAATATCTGGCATGGAACCCATGTTTCATCTGCAGCAGGAAACTGTGTTGGGAGCTAAGTTTACTGTGGAATTTCCGAGCTGTGAGGATGTTCCTGGTGAATGCTTTTTATTTATTTATTTATTCATTCATGAAAAAGTTGGAATTAAGTCACCAGCTTCTCCTCCCCTACTCCAAAAAAAAAAAAAAAAAAAAACCCTAAACATTCCTTCCCACAGAGGAAGTGCTTAATTTAGCCTTATGCTCCAGTCGAAAAATATCCCTGAGGTTTGGAGGCTTCTGCTGGTTGTTTGTCACCCTTGAATAGGGCAGGATGTTAATGCAGATGGCAAGACTGGACTCTTTTGTGTCTTTCTGTTTTTAAACCTTGAAGATACGATAACACATTTACTGGAGATTGGAAAATACAGAAGAAGGTGACATATAGTCCCACTATATACTGCAATTATTTTTTAAGGTAGATAAATTAAGATAATGGTTGGAGTTTCAATATCAAACTCTCAAAAATTAATATAATGAATATACAGAGAAGTAGGAGTATATAGTATGCCTGAAAACCACTATGAATCAATTCAATATGATTAAGATTTATTCAAATTTTAATGCAATGGTAGGCTACAAATTATATTCAAATTATCATAGACAATAAACTATGATACACTGGAATATATCCAGGAACACAAGACCAGGTACAAAAATTTGATGGTCTAAAGGTGTTGAAATCATACAGAGTCTATTCTCTTATCACTGTGGAATTATGTTAGAGATCAATATCCAAAGATACTTGAAAATAATCCATGTATTTTCAAGTGCAATGTAATATTTACTAAGGCACATCTTTGATTTAGCCATTGAAGGTGTCAATAAAATTTGAAGATTGAAAAAACTTACAGAGTGATTGCAGAGAAGAAAGCATTTAAATGAGAAATTAATATCAAAGATACTTTAAAAATCCCATGTATGTGGAAATGGACTCTTTGTGTCTTAATTTCAGCAGCAGTCCTAAGAGAGTAGGTGGCACCATCCCAACCACCCATCCTGTTAGACTATCTATGCAAGGTGAGGAAAGAGTATCTCTAAAGCCAGCTTTATGAACCTTAGGTCACCCTCTCCTCTCTGGTCCATAAAAGAGGTTGGCAAGGCAGAGGAAGAGTGCTATGGGTCTTTCTCCATGGGGGTGAGATAGGGGGTGCTCTCCTTTCAGTTCAGTTCAGTTGCTCAGTCGCGTCTGACTCTTTGCGACCTCAAGAATCGCAGCATGCCAGGCCTCCCTGTCCATCACCATCTCCCGGAGTTCACTCAGACTCACGTCCATCGAATCCATGATGCCATCCAGCCATCTCATCCTCTGTCGTCCCCTTTTCCTCCTGCCCCCAATCCCTCCCAGCATCAGAGTCTTTTCCAATGAGTCAACTCTTCGCATGAGGTGGCCAAAGTACTGGAGTTTCAGCTGTAGCATCATTCTTTCCAAAGAACACCCAGGACTGATCTTCAGAATGGACTGGTTGGATCTCCTTGCAGTCCAAGGGAGTCTCAAGAGTCTTTTCCAACACCACAGTTCAAAAGCATCAGTTCTTTGGCGCTCAGCTTTCTTCATGGTCTAGCTCTCACATCCATACATGACCTTGACTAGATGGACCTTTGTTGGTAAAGTAATGTCTCTGCTTTTCAATATGTTATCTAGGTTGGTCATAACTATCCTTCCAAGGAGTATGTATCTTTTAATTTCATGGCTACAGTCTCCATCTGCAGTGATTTTGGAGCCCCCCAAAAATAAAGTCTGACACTGTTTCCACTGTTTTCCCATCTACTTCCCATGAAGTGATGAGACCAGATGCCATGATCCTCGTTTTCTGAATGTTGAGCTTTAAGTCAACATTTTCACTCTCCACTTTCACTTTCATCAAGAGGCTTTTTAGTTCCTCTTCACTCTCTGCCATAAGGGTGGTGTCATCTGCATATCTGAGATTACTGATATTTCTCCCAGCAGTCTTGATTCCAGCTTGTGCTTCTTCCAGTCCAGTGTTTCTCATGATGTACTCTGCATATAAGTTAAATACGCAGGGTGACAGTATATAGCCTTTATCTAGAGTCAAATGAGAGGCACTGCTCGGAGAACTTAATATGTGCCTCTGAAGCTTGCAGGACACAGCAGACTGGTATCTGATTCAGCAAAGAAACTTGATTTGTGAAAGACTGTGTCTCAAACTGACTATGTTTGGGAAGTACTGCAGCCTGTGAGGTGATGGGTCAAAGGAACTAGTCCTTTTGTACCACATACAAGAGGCAAGATTACTTACAGCCTTTCCCAAGGGCTACCTGGCATAAAGGGGTGATCCTAACATAAGGAACCTGGAGGTAAAACATCCCAGATATGCGGTTTTTTAAAGGAGGTGGCTTTGAAAAGACATTCTATGCAGGTGTTAATACTGGGGAGGAGGTGAAGTCGCTCAGTCGTGTCCGACTGTTTGCGACCCCGTGGACTGTAGCCTACCAGGCTCCTCCGTCCATGGGATTCTCCAGGCAAAATACGGGAGTGGGTTGCCATTTCCTTCTCCAGACTCCAGGGTTTTCTCAAGTATTTATGGAAAGGGTTCTTGGCTGTACAGTAGGCATCTGTCCAGTAGCAAAGATCAGAATGCAGCTGTTCCTTTTACATTTGTGATATTGTGATTTATCATGGAAAGTATATATTTGGTCTTTTCCCCTGACTTCTGTTATGAAACTCTGAAAACTCTTGGGATTTCTTAAGTGATAAGAACAATAAAGGTGTCTTGATATTACCAACAAGCCCCCTTCAACCTCACCTGAGTTTATGTTAAGGGGTGACTTTTGGAAAGCCTCTAAGGATGGAGGAGCTGGTTACCAGGGCAACCACCTTTCAATTCCATCCCCTCTGACATTCAGAGAGGGGAGAAGGGCTAGAGACTGAATTTAATCACTAATAGCTAATGAGTTGTTCAATCATGCATATAAGATAAGGAGAGTGATGTGCCTGGATAGAGCACAGAAGCTCCTCACCCTTTCCCCATACCTTGCAATATGCATCCTTCTGTCTGACTGTTCTGAAATTATATCTTATCATAACAAACAAGTAACATAGTAAATAAAATATTTCTGTGCATTCTGTGAGCCAGAACTTGATCAAACCCAAGGAAGGAGTTGTGGGAACTTCTGACATATAGCCAGTCAGTCAGAAGCATAGGTGACAACCTGGACTTACAGCAGGTAGTGTCTGAAGTGGGAGGGGGGATGTTGTGGGAATGAGCCCTTAACCTGTGGAATCAGGTTCCTATGAATAACCCCTGCCTTGAAAGCATGGGGTCCTAACCATTAGACCACCAGAGAAGTCCCAAAGCCCATTTTAAAATGGAAAATACTTAATCTCCAAGGGACAATTCTAAGGCCAAAGAAGAAAAGTACAGAACCAAGTGAGTCAACCTGGGAACTCAGGGCAGAGATATTCCTGCCCACCAATTGTTGTGTGATCACAGCTTAGACCACTGGCTGCTGGGCAAGTTTCCCATTCACCCATTTTTCAAATGAGAGTATTTTTTGCAATTATCTTGTTTCTACTCCAGCATTTCACACATTGCCATGAGTGGTAAGGCCAGATAATTTGTCTTTTATTTTATAGGTCACTGAATGGAGATAACTTCTTCCAGATCTGATGGGGAAAGTAGCACACCTTCCCTAAACCTGGACGTTGAGCTAGAATTGAATCATTCATTGGATAGCACTTTGGGGTCATCTTCCTTGAGGAGAGGTAAAGGTTTTTCTATGTATGAGCAGAAGAGTTTCCATGGCCAAAATGGTGGACTTAGATTACTAAATTGTACCCTATATTCTCTATTTTCCTTTTATTCTTTGGTAGTAGTAGCTCAGAGGTTAAAGCATCTGCCTCTAATACGGGAGACCTGGGTTCAATCGCTGGGTTGGGAAGATCCCCTGGAGAAGGAAATGGCAACCCACTTCAGTATTCTTGCCTGGAGAATTCCATGGATGGAGGAGCCTGGTGGGCTACAGTCCATGGGGTCACAAAGAGTCAGACACGACTGAGTGACTTAACTTAGCAGTAGAACTTTATGATAGTTCTAGGAGCACTAGATTGCTCCTCTCTGACCCAACTTCCTAGATTCCTCAGTGTCTTTTAAAGTAATAACATTGTTTGTGATTGAAGTGAAATGAAGTCGCTCAATTGTGTCCAACTCTTTGCGACCCCATGGACAGTAGCCTACCAGGCTCCGCCATCCATGGGATTTTCCAGGCAAGAATACTGGAGTGGGCTGCCATTTCCTTCTCCAGGGGATCGTCCCAACCCAGGAATCGAACCCGGGTCTCCTGCATTGCAGACAGACGCTTTACTGTCTGAGCCATCCTTAAGGCCTTCAGGTCTTGTTTGTAATTAGGCCTTGATAATTAAGGAAATCAGCCCTGAATATTCACTGAAAGGACTGATGCTGAAACTGAAGCTCCAATACTTTGACCACCTGATGTGAAGAGCTGACTCACTGGAAAAGACCCTGATGCTGGGAAAGATTGAAGGCAGAAGAAGGGGACAACAGAGGATGAGATGGTTGGATGACATCACTAACTCAGTGGACTGGAGTTTGAGCAAGGTCTGGGAGATGATGAAGGATAGGGAAGCATGGTGTGCTGCAACCCATGAGGTCACAAAAGATGGACACAACCTGTACATCTGTGGTGGATTCATGTCGATGTATGGCAAAACTAATAGAGTATTGTAAAGTAAAATAAAGTAAAACAAACAAACAAACAAAAAAAAACAAAAACAGATTTTCTATTGCTTATTTGAATGTGAAGTTAGTTTTCTTGAACTTTTAGAAGAATGTTGGTCAGGACTTTCTGTACAAGGTGAATAGAAGCAGTGACTGGATTTTTCTGACTTGTTCTAGATTTTTAAGGGTGAAAATGTAATGTTTCTCCTGAAGTATTGTTTTTAAAAGAGGATTTTGATAAATACCTTTTTCCAGGTTTAGGAAGTTCCATTCTGTTTTTACATAACTAAGAATTTTTATTTTAATGGGTATAAATTAAATTTTAAAAATTTGAGATCATCTTGTATATTTTAAAAATAATGAGGTGAATATTTAATACATTTTTATATTTTGAAAGAATTCTTTACCTACACTATTTATTTATTCAATAGTTTACAGAAGATTTAACAGAATAAAATTAACCATAATGTCTGTAAAATCAAATTTTTTTTTAGCACAACAAACATTCTTGACCATCTTCAACATTCAACAAAGGAATTCAGCAAAGTGATTATATTACCTTGAGCTAAATTACCTGAAGGTAAGTTGAAAATGAATTATATTCATGTGCTGTGTAGACTTCAATACAAATTTGGTAACAATCATATTTAAATATCAGTTCTTTCTTCACTTAATGATTACAGGCTTGTGAGCATTATTGACAGAATTGTAAAGGAAAAAAATAGATATACAATTTTTAAACAAAAAATTTATTTGAAAAGTTTTGGAATATAGTTACATGTTGAAACAGAGCATTGTTTACAGTTAATAAGTGTAAACCAAGTGTTTTGTTTTTTAATTTTAAAAATTTAAACAAAATCTTGAACTTTTTATTTTGTATTAGGGTATAGTCAGTTAACAATGTTATGATAATTTCAGGTGAACTGTGAAGAGACTCAGCCATCCATATACTGGGGAGAATGGATCCATTTTCCCCAAAACCTTACTGCCCTGTAGCCTGCCACATAACGTTGAGAAGAGTTCCATGTGTTATACAATAGGTCTTACTGGTTATCCATTTAAAATATAGCAGTGTGTACATGTCCTTCCCAAACTCCTTAACTATCCCTTCCCCTGGAAACCATAAGTTTATTCTCTAAGTCTGTGAATCTCTTTCTGTTTTGTAAGTAAGTTCATTTGTATTATTTCCTTTTAGATTCCACAAATGAAGGATGTCATATGATATTTCTCCTTCTCTGTCTGACCTACTTCACTCAGTATGACATTCTAGGTCCATCCATGTTGCTGCAAATGACATTATTTCATTCTTTATAATGGCTGAGTAATAGTACATAGTATAAATGTACCACATCTTGATCCATTCCTCTGTTAGACATTTAGGTTGCTTCCATGTCTTGGCTATTGTAAACAGTGCTACAATGAACACTGGGGTGCACGTATCATTTCTGAGCATGTTTTTCTCTGGATATATGCCCAAGAGAGGGAATACAGTGTCATATGGTAGCTCTATTTTTAGTTCTTGAAGGAACCTCCACACTGTTCTCCATAGTGGCTGTACCAATTTGCATTCCTACCAACAGTGTAGGAGGGCTCCCTTCACTTCACATCCTCTCCAGCATATACTCTTTGTGGATTTTTTTTTGATGCTAGCAATTCTATCTTGTGTGAGGTGATATCTCATTGTAGTTTTGACTTGATTTCTCTAACAATTAGCAATGTTGAACATCTTCTCATGTGCCTATTGGCCATCTGTAAGTCTTTGAAGAAATGTCTGTGTAACTCTACTGCTCATTTTTTGAGTGGGTTGTTTGTTTTGATGCTGTTAATCATCATGGGCTGTTTGTAAATTTTGGAAACTAATCCCTTATTGGCCACATCATTTGCAAATATTTTCTCCCAGTTTGTGGGTTGTCTGTTTTGTTTATTGTTTCCTTTGCTGTGCAAAGCCTTTTGAGTTTAAGTAGGCCCCATTTGTTTATTTTTTTTTTAATTTCTATTATTCTGGGAAACATTAAAAAAAAATACTGCTGCAATGTATGTCAGAGAGTATTCTGCCTATGTTTTCCTCTAGGGGTTGTATAGTGTCTGGTCTCATATTTAGGTCTTTAATTCATTTTGAGCTTATTTTTGTGTCTGGAGTTAAAGAATGATCTAATTTCAATTTTTACATGTAGCTGTCCAGCTTTCTTAGCATCATTTGTTGATGAGACTGTTTCCAACTTTGCATAGTCTTGCCTCCTTTGTCATAAACTAATTGAGCATAGGTGCATGGGTTTATTTCTAGGTTTTCTATCCTGTTTCATTAATCAATATTTCTGTTTTTGTGCCAGTNGAAGAGCTGACTCACTGGAAAAGACCCTGATGCTGGGAAAGATTGAAGGCAGAAGAAGGGGACAACAGAGGATGAGATGGTTGGATGACATCACTAACTCAGTGGACTGGAGTTTGAGCAAGGTCTGGGAGATGATGAAGGATAGGGAAGCATGGTGTGCTGCAACCCATGAGGTCACAAAAGATGGACACAACCTGTACATCTGTGGTGGATTCATGTCGATGTATGGCAAAACTAATAGAGTATTGTAAAGTAAAATAAAGTAAAACAAACAAACAAACAAAAAAAAACAAAAACAGATTTTCTATTGCTTATTTGAATGTGAAGTTAGTTTTCTTGAACTTTTAGAAGAATGTTGGTCAGGACTTTCTGTACAAGGTGAATAGAAGCAGTGACTGGATTTTTCTGACTTGTTCTAGATTTTTAAGGGTGAAAATGTAATGTTTCTCCTGAAGTATTGTTTTTAAAAGAGGATTTTGATAAATACCTTTTTCCAGGTTTAGGAAGTTCCATTCTGTTTTTACATAACTAAGAATTTTTATTTTAATGGGTATAAATTAAATTTTAAAAATTTGAGATCATCTTGTATATTTTAAAAATAATGAGGTGAATATTTAATACATTTTTATATTTTGAAAGAATTCTTTACCTACACTATTTATTTATTCAATAGTTTACAGAAGATTTAACAGAATAAAATTAACCATAATGTCTGTAAAATCAAATTTTTTTTTAGCACAACAAACATTCTTGACCATCTTCAACATTCAACAAAGGAATTCAGCAAAGTGATTATATTACCTTGAGCTAAATTACCTGAAGGTAAGTTGAAAATGAATTATATTCATGTGCTGTGTAGACTTCAATACAAATTTGGTAACAATCATATTTAAATATCAGTTCTTTCTTCACTTAATGATTACAGGCTTGTGAGCATTATTGACAGAATTGTAAAGGAAAAAAATAGATATACAATTTTTAAACAAAAAATTTATTTGAAAAGTTTTGGAATATAGTTACATGTTGAAACAGAGCATTGTTTACAGTTAATAAGTGTAAACCAAGTGTTTTGTTTTTTAATTTTAAAAATTTAAACAAAATCTTGAACTTTTTATTTTGTATTAGGGTATAGTCAGTTAACAATGTTATGATAATTTCAGGTGAACTGTGAAGAGACTCAGCCATCCATATACTGGGGAGAATGGATCCATTTTCCCCAAAACCTTACTGCCCTGTAGCCTGCCACATAACGTTGAGAAGAGTTCCATGTGTTATACAATAGGTCTTACTGGTTATCCATTTAAAATATAGCAGTGTGTACATGTCCTTCCCAAACTCCTTAACTATCCCTTCCCCTGGAAACCATAAGTTTATTCTCTAAGTCTGTGAATCTCTTTCTGTTTTGTAAGTAAGTTCATTTGTATTATTTCCTTTTAGATTCCACAAATGAAGGATGTCATATGATATTTCTCCTTCTCTGTCTGACCTACTTCACTCAGTATGACATTCTAGGTCCATCCATGTTGCTGCAAATGACATTATTTCATTCTTTATAATGGCTGAGTAATAGTACATAGTATAAATGTACCACATCTTGATCCATTCCTCTGTTAGACATTTAGGTTGCTTCCATGTCTTGGCTATTGTAAACAGTGCTACAATGAACACTGGGGTGCACGTATCATTTCTGAGCATGTTTTTCTCTGGATATATGCCCAAGAGAGGGAATACAGTGTCATATGGTAGCTCTATTTTTAGTTCTTGAAGGAACCTCCACACTGTTCTCCATAGTGGCTGTACCAATTTGCATTCCTACCAACAGTGTAGGAGGGCTCCCTTCACTTCACATCCTCTCCAGCATATACTCTTTGTGGATTTTTTTTTGATGCTAGCAATTCTATCTTGTGTGAGGTGATATCTCATTGTAGTTTTGACTTGATTTCTCTAACAATTAGCAATGTTGAACATCTTCTCATGTGCCTATTGGCCATCTGTAAGTCTTTGAAGAAATGTCTGTGTAACTCTACTGCTCATTTTTTGAGTGGGTTGTTTGTTTTGATGCTGTTAATCATCATGGGCTGTTTGTAAATTTTGGAAACTAATCCCTTATTGGCCACATCATTTGCAAATATTTTCTCCCAGTTTGTGGGTTGTCTGTTTTGTTTATTGTTTCCTTTGCTGTGCAAAGCCTTTTGAGTTTAAGTAGGCCCCATTTGTTTATTTTTTTTTTAATTTCTATTATTCTGGGAAACATTAAAAAAAAATACTGCTGCAATGTATGTCAGAGAGTATTCTGCCTATGTTTTCCTCTAGGGGTTGTATAGTGTCTGGTCTCATATTTAGGTCTTTAATTCATTTTGAGCTTATTTTTGTGTCTGGAGTTAAAGAATGATCTAATTTCAATTTTTACATGTAGCTGTCCAGCTTTCTTAGCATCATTTGTTGATGAGACTGTTTCCAACTTTGCATAGTCTTGCCTCCTTTGTCATAAACTAATTGAGCATAGGTGCATGGGTTTATTTCTAGGTTTTCTATCCTGTTTCATTAATCAATATTTCTGTTTTTGTGCCAGTACCTTACTGTTTTGATGACTGCAACTTTAGTATAGTCCGAAGTCAGGGAGCCTATTTCCTCCAACTCAGTTTTCCTTTCTCAAGGTTGCTTTGACTATTTGGAGTCTTTTGTGTCTCCATACAGATTTTGAGATTTTTGTTCTAGTTATGTGAAAAATGTCATTGGTGACTTAATAGGGGTGGCGTTGAATCTGTAGATTGCCTTGGATAGTATAGTCATTTTGACAATATTGATCCTTCCAATCCATGAACATGGTATATCTTTCTGTTTGTTTATGTTCTCTTCAACTTCTTTTATCAACATCTTATAGTTTTAGGAATACAGGTCTTTTGATTCCTTAGGTAAGTTTATTCCTAGGTATTTTATTCTTTTTGATGAGATGGTAAATAGAATTGCTTCTTGATTTCTCTTTCTGATCTTTTGTTTTAGAGTATGGAAATGCAACAGATTTCTGTGTATTAATTTTGCAACCTACAACTTTACCAAATTCATTGATAAATTCCAGTAGTTTTCTGGTAGCATCTTTAGGATCTTCTGTATATAGTATCATGTCATTTGCAAGTAGTAACAGTTTAACTTCTTTTCCAATTTGCATTCACTTTACTTCTTTTTCTCTGATTGCTGTAACTAGGACTTCCAAAACTATATTGAATAAAAGTGGTGAGAGTGGACATCCTTGTCTTGTTCCTGATCTTTGAGGGAATGCTTTCAACTTTTCACCACTGAGTATGATGTTAGCTGTAGGTTTGTCATATATAGCTTTTGTGATGTTGAAGTATGTACCCTCTATGCTCAGTTTTTGGAGAGTTTTTTGAATTTTGACAAAAAGCTTTGTCTGCATCTATTGAGATGATCATATGGTTTTTATTCTTCAATTTGTTTATGTGGTGCATCACATTGAATGATTTGTGGATGTTTAAAAAATCCTTGCATCATTGGAATGAATCCCACTTGATCATGGTGTATGATCTTTTTAATGTATTGTTGGATATGGATTGCTAGCATTTTGTTGAGGATTTTTTTTTTTTTTTTTTTTTTGCTCTTGGTTNGATGTTTAAAAAATCCTTGCATCATTGGAATGAATCCCACTTGATCATGGTGTATGATCTTTTTAATGTATTGTTGGATATGGATTGCTAGCATTTTGTTGAGGATTTTTTTTTTTTTTTTTTTGGCCTCTAGGTTTATCAGTGATATTGGCTTGCAATTTTCTTCTACTGTGGTATCTTTGTTTGGTTTTGGTACCTGGGTGTGGTGACCTGATAGAATGAGTTTGGAGGTTTTCCTTCCTCTGCAAGTCTTTGGAACAGTTTCAGATATATAGGTGTTAACTGTTTTCTGAATGCTTGATGAAATCTTCCCATGAAGCCATCAGGTCCTGGACTTGTATTTGTTGGGAAGTTTTTCATCACAGTTTCAATCTGAGTGCTTGTGATTGGTCTGTTTATATTTTCTCTTTTTTCCTGGTTCAGTCTAGGGAGACTGTACCTTTCTAAGAATTTGTTCATTTCTTCCAGGTTGTCCAAATTATTGGCGTTTGGTTGCTCATATTCTCTTATAAGCCTTTGCATTTCTGTAGAGTCAGCTGTAACTTCTTTTTCATTTCTAATTTTATTGGTTTGAATCCTCTTTGTTTTTCTTGATCAGTTTGGCTAAAGGTTTATCAATTTTGTTTATTTTTTTTAAAGAACCAGCTTTTACTTCCATTGATTGTTCAATTGTTTTCTTTGTTTTTATTTAATTTATTTCTGCTCTGATCTTTATGATTTTTTCCCTTTTACTAACATTAGGTTTTATTTGTTCTTCTTTCTGTAGTTGGTTTAATTGTAAGGTTAGATTGTTTATTTGAGATTTTTCTTGTTTCTTGAGGAAAGATTATATTGCTATCGGTGAAAGTGAAGTTGCTCAGTTGTGTCCAACTCTTTGCGACCCCATGGACTGTAACCTACTAGGCTGCTCAATTCGTGGAGTTTTCCAGGCAAGAGTACTGGGATTGGTTGCCATTTCCTTCTCCGGGGGATCTTCCCTACCCAGGGATCAAACCCAGGTATCCTGCATTGCAGGCAGATGCTTTACCATCTGAGTCACCACGGAAGCCACCTTTTGCTTTCTACTTTCCACAGCTTTTGAACTGTGGTGTTGGAGAAGACTCTTGAGAGTTCCTTGGACTGCAAGGAGATCCAACCAGTCCATCCTAAAGGAGATCAGTCCTGGGTGTTCATTGGAAGGACTGATGCTGAAGCTGAAACTCCAATACTTCGGCCACATCATATGAAGAGTTGACTCATTGGAAAAGACTCTGATGCTGGGAGGGATTGGGGGCAGGAGGAGAAGGGGATGACAGAGGATGAGATGGCTGGATGGCATCACTGACTCGATGGACATGAGACTGAGTGAACTCCGGGAGTTGGTGATGGACAGGGAGGCCTGGTGTGCTGCGATTCATGGGATTGCAAAGAGTCGGACACGACTGAGCGACTGAACCAAACCGAACCGAACCTTCCCTCTTATGGGATGCTTTTGTTGCATCCCACAAGTTTTTGACTGTTGTGCTTTCGTTTTCATTCATCTCGGCTGCTGCTAAGTCACTTTAGTCGTGTCCGACTCTGTGTGACCCCATAGAGGGCAGCCAACCAGGTTCCCCCGTCCCTGGGATTCTCCAGGCAAGAACACTGGAGTGGGTTGCCATTTCCTTCTCCAATGCAAGAAAATGAAAAGTGAAAGGGAAGTCACTCAGTTGTGTCCGACTCTTCGTGACCCCATGGACTGCAGCCTACCAGGCTCCCTTGTCCATGGGATTTTCCAGGCAAGAGTACTGGAGTGGGGTGCCATCGCCTTCTCCGCATTCATCTCTAGGTATTTTTTAAAATTTCCTTTTTGATTTCTTCAGTGGTTGTTTAATAGCATATTGTTTATCCATCACGTTTGTGTTTTTTAGATTTTTTAAAAATCGTAGTTTATTTCTAATCTCATAAGTGTTGTGATTAGAAAAGATGCTTGATACTATTTCAATTTTCTTAATTTATCAAGGTGTGCCTTGTCTTCCAGCATGTGGTCAGTCCTGGAGAATGTTCTTTGTGCACTTAAGAAGAATGTGTAGTTTACTGCTTTTGGATGGAATGTTCAATATATCAATTAAGCCAATTTGTCTAAAGTGTCATTAATTTTCTGTCCATATAATCTGTCCCTTCATGAAAGTGGAGTATTAAAGTTATTATTAATAATGTGTTACTATCAATTTCTCCTTTTATGGTTGTTAGTATTTTCCTTATGTATTGGAAATGTAAAAGTTTTAATTAGCTTTTTCATGAATTTGTGTTCCTATGATACTTGAAAATCTTTAAGGAAGAGATGAAGCTCTGCATTACTTTTCCATTCAACAATAACATTTTGTAGGTGGATTAACTCATGGTAGTATAGTATGTAAGTAGTAGCAAGGAAATACAAACATTGATTAACAAATCAGAATTCATTTACAACTAATTGGATTAGAAATTATATCAGTACCTGTATACTTGCCAAGCAGTATGATCTGAGAGTATAGGAAACATCATAAATAAGAATTAAAAGGTATCAATTTGATTAAAATTCACCATTTTATAAGACTAAACAGTAGTGTTAAACATCTCTTTCTTAATTATTCATAAGGTCTTTGTATGGTGTTATGACTGAATTGTACCTAATTTATAGTCTGTGCCCTCCTAGAATCTTTTATTAGTTATGAAAATAAATTATATATATTATCTGGCCTCCGTGATAGAAAACTCTATAAAATTGCAGGCTAAAAGACTTTTGGAAATATATTAGGGTATCAGAAAAGTAGATACTTAAACTTTGCTTTATGACAGCTATTACATGTGAAATAAACAAAATAGCTTATTCTTTTGAAGTTTTTTCTTTTTTTTTTTAAAGTTTTCACAAACAGCTTGACAATTCTAGGTGATACAGTGTTGATTATATATTGTACTTGATTAAACATAGGTATCACCAGAATTAGTGATAATTGAACCCATTAAAGGATAATTGGAGAAGGCGGTGGCAGTCTACTCCAGTACTCTTGCCTGGGAAATCCCATGGGTGGAGGGGCCTGGTGGGCTACAGTCCATGGGATCGTGGAGAGTCAGACACAACTGAGAGACTTCACTTTCACTTTTCACTTTCATTCACTGGAGAAGGAAATGGCAACCCACTCTGGTGTTCTTGCCTGGAGAATCCCAGGGATGGGGGAGCCTGGTGGGCTGCCGTCTATGGGGTTGCACAGAGTCGGACATGACTGATGTGACTTCGCAAGAGTATTTTCCTTATGTATTGAGGTGCTCCTATGTTGGGTGCATATATATATGTAATTGTTATATCTTCTTCTTGGATTGAACACTTGATCATCATGTAGTGTCTTTCTTTGTCTCTTATAACAGTCTNGATGTGACTTCGCAAGAGTATTTTCCTTATGTATTGAGGTGCTCCTATGTTGGGTGCATATATATATGTAATTGTTATATCTTCTTCTTGGATTGAACACTTGATCATCATGTAGTGTCTTTCTTTGTCTCTTATAACAGTCTTTGTTTTAAAGTCTATTTTGTCTGATATGAGTATTACTGTGCCAGCTTTCTTACAATTTATTTTTACCATTTACATGGACTACCTTCTCCCATCCCCTTACTTTCAGTCTGTAAGTGTGGCTAGGTCTGAGGTGGGTCCTTCATAGACAGCATATATACAGGTCTTATTTTTGTATCCACCCAGGCAGTCTGTGTCTTTTAGTTGGCACATTGAATCCATTTACATTTAAGGTAATTATCAACATATGTGATCCTATTACCACTTTCTCCATTGTTTTGGGTTTATTTTTGGTAGGTCTTTTCCTTCTCTTGTGTTTCCTGTCTACAGAAGTTCCTTTGCATTTGTTGTAAAGTGGTTTAGTGGTGCTGAATTCTCTTAACTTTTGGTTTTCTTTAAAGCTTTTGACTTCTCTATTTAACCTGTATGAGAGTCTTGCTGGGTAGTGTATTTTGGGTTATAGGTTCTTCCCTTTCATCACTTTCAATATATCCTGCCATTTCCTTCTGGCTTGTAGAGTTTCTGTTGAGAAATCAGCTGATAACCTTATGGGAGTTCCCTTGTATGTTATTTGTCTTTTCCTCCTTGTTGCTTTTAATATTTTATCTTTATCTTTAATTTTTGTCAGTTTGATTACTCTGTATCTCAGTGTGTTCCTTTTTAGGTTTATCTTGCCTGGTCCTTCCTGGACTTGATTGACTATCTGCTTTCCCACGCTGGGAAATTTTTGCACCTATTATCTCTTCAAATATTTTCTTGGGACCACTCTCTCTTTTCTTCTTCTTCTGGGGCCCCTATAATGCAAATGTTGATGCATTTAATGTTGCCCCAGAAGTCTCTTAGGCTGTCTTCATTTCTGTTTTGCAGCAATGATTTCCACCATTCTGTTTTCCAGGTTACTTATCCATTCTTCTGCCTCAGTTATTCTACTATTGATTCCTTCTAGTGTAGTGTTCATCTCTGTTCTTTAGTTCTAAGTCTTTGGTAAACATTTCTTGTATCTCCTCCATTCTTTTTCTGAGATCCTGGATCATCTTTACTATCATTATTCTGAATTCTTTTTCTGGAAGTTTGCCTATCTCAACTTCATTTAATTTTTTGGGGGGAATTTATCTTGTTCCTTCGTCTGGGGCATAAACTTATGCCTTTTCATTTTGATTACCTTTCTGTGATTGTGGGACTGGAGTTCTGTGGGATTGTAGTTCTTCTTGCTTCTTCTGCCTGCCCTCTGGTGGATGAGGCTAAGAGGCTCGTCCAAGCTTCCTGATAGGAAGTGAAGTGAGGTGAAGTGAAAGTCGCTCAGTCCTGTCTGACTCTTTGTGACCCCATGGACTTTACATTCCGTGGAATTCTCCAGGCCAGAATACTGGAGTGGGTAGCCTTTTCCTTCTCCAGAGGATCTTCCCAACCCAGGAATTGAACCTGCTTCTGCTGGTAAGTCACTTCAGTTGTGTCCAACTCTGTGCGACTCCATAGATGACAGCCCACATGGGCCTCCCCGTCCCTGGGATTCTCCAGGCAAGAACACTGGAGTGGGTTGCCATTTCCTTCTCCAGTGCATGAAAGTGAAAAGTGAAAGTGAAGACTCTCAGTCGTGTCCGACTCTTAGTGACCCCATGGAGTGCAGCCTACCAGGCTACTCTGGCCATGGAATTTTCCAGGCAAGAGTACTGGAGTGGGTTGCCATAGGAGGGATTATCAAAGACAAATATAAAATATGAAAAGCAACAAGAGACAAAAGGCCGATAACTTACAAGGGAACTCCCATAAAGTTATCAGCTGATTTTTCAACAGGAGGGACTGGTTGTGGGGAAATTTGGGTCTTGCTGTGGTGGGCAGGGTCTGCTCAGTAAAAGTTTAATCCTATTATCTGCTGATGGGTGGGGCTGAGTTCTCTCTTTGTTTAGTTCTCTCTTTGTTTAGTCTGAGGCCACTCAGCCCTGGAGGCTACAGGCTCTAGGTAGAGCTAATGGTAGGGTGAGTGGTGACCTTCAAGATGACTTATCACAGGGCACCTCAAGGGCTGCTGCCAGTGCCCCCATCCCTGCAGTGACCCATTGTAGACCCATGCCTCTGCAGGAGACCTTACAACACTCATAGGTGGGTCTTGCTCAGTCTGCTGTGGAGTCACTGCTCCTTTCCCCTGGATGCTGGTGCACACAAAATTTTGTTTGTGCCCTCCAAGAGTGAAGTCTGTTTTCCCCAGTCCTTTGCAAATCCCACAGTCCAATCCTGCTGGCCTTTGAAGTCAGATTTCCTGAGTATTCCTATTCCTAGTCTCTTTGCTGAATCACTAAGCTGGGAAGTCTGATGTGGGGCCCAGAACCTTTACAACAGCATAAGAATTTCTTTGGTATTATTCTCTAGTTTGTGGGTTGGCCACTGGTAGGTATGGGGTTTGATCTTATTGTGATTGCGCCCCTCCTACTGTCTTATTGGACTTTTCCTTTGTCCTTGGATGTGGGTTATCTTTTTTTGGTGGGTTCCAATACCCTCCTGTCAATGGCTGTTCAAAAAGTAGTTGTGATTTTGGTGGTCTTGCAGGAGATGAATGTATATCCTTCTACTCTGCCCTCTTGAACCAATCTGAATATTTTATACATTTAATGTTTAAACATTTCTGAATTCTGGAAGTAAATATAACTAGAGTATGATGTATTGTTGCTTTAACTACCTAGCTGGATATATATATTTTTAGAATTTTGTATTGAATTCTCATTTCTATGTTTGTGAGAGATATTGGTCTGTTATATTTCTTTCTCATTTTATTCTTGTTTGATTTGGACATTTAAGGCACAAATAAACTGGGGTGTGTTCTCTTATTTTCTGGAACAGTTTTCATGAGATTAGAATGATCTGTTCCTTGAATGTTTTGAAAGTGAAAGTGAAGTCGCTCAGTCGTGTCCTACCCTTTGTGACTCCATGGATTGTAGCTTACCAGGCTCCTCCGTCCATGGGATTCCCAGGGCAAGAATACTGGAGTGGGTTGCCATTTCCTTCTCCAGGGGATCTTCTCAACCCAGGGATCGAATCTGGCTCTACTGCATTGGAGGCAGATGCTTTAACCTCTGAGCCACCAGGGAAGCCCCTGAATGTTTTGAAGAAACTGCCTATAAAACCATCAGAGACTATTAATGGGTAGATTTTTTAAAGTTTTGATTATATTTCTCAAATTGTTTTTCAAATTATTTAGCATTTCTATTTCTTCTTGAGTCAGTTTGGGATAGATATAAAATGAGTACACTACCCATTTAATCTAAGTTTTCATGTTTGGTAGCAAAAATTTTTCATAGTCTGTAGTTATTTATGGTTTAATTTTCTGTTTTTATGTAATTAATTCTTACTTTTATTATTTTATTCCACCTGCTTTCTTCAGACTTTTTCTATTATTCTTTTCTTCCTGTCTAATTTTGACTGATTAACTCAACACTTTTCCACCTTTCTATGTGTAGAATCTAGAAAATACAACAAACTAGTGAATGTAACAAAGAAGAAACAGACTTATAGATATAGAGAGCAAATAATTGGTTACTAGTGGGGAGAGGAAAGGGAGGATGGGGAGAGGATTAAAAGTTACAAACTATTATGTACAATAAATAGATATAAGGATATATTGTACAACACAGAGAATATAGCCAATATTTTATACCTTTTAACCATGAATGGAGCATAACCTTTAAAATTGTAAGTCACTGAACTGTACATCTAGTCAAGGCTATGATTTTTCCAGTAGTCATGTATGGATGTGAGAGTTGGACTGTGAAGAAAGTTGAGCACTGAAGAACTGATGCTTTTGAACTGTGGTGCTGGAGAAGACTCTTGAGAGTCCCTTGGACTGCAAGGAGATCCAACCAGTCCATCCTAAAGGAGATCAGTCCTGGGTGTTCTTTGGAAGGAATGATGCTAAAGCTGAAACTCCAGTACTTTGGCCACCTCATGTGAAGAGTTGACTCATTGGAAAAGACTCTGATGCTGGGAGGGATTGGGGGCAGGAGGAGAAGGGGACGACAGAGGATGAGATGGCTGGATGGCATCACCAACTTGATGGACGTGAGTTTGAGTGAACTCTGGGAGTTGGTGATGGACAGGGAGGCCTGGCATGCTGTAATTCATGGGGTCACAAAGAGTCGGACATGACTGAGAGACTGAACTGTGCACCTATAACATATAATTTTGTACATCAACTGTACTTCAACTAAAAAAAATTTAGTTTTCCTTCTTTTCTACAGTTATTATTTATGATTTTATATCAATTTTATGCCATATTTCCTAGAAGTAGAGCCTAAGAGCCTAAGATAGGAACTACTGTGTATATAGTTTATTGAGAGAGGGCTCTCAGAATAAGGGAGCTGAGGGAAGCTGCAAAAAGTAGAGGAATGAGTTAAGCAAGGACATGGGCTCAGTTGAAGTCTGCCTGGGCCTGATGCATGGGGACCTCTGGAACATGACTGGTCATAGAATTGTTCCTATCTGGAGGCAAGCAGGTTGGATATTTGTATTCCTACTTGGGTTAATGATTGGTTACAGACTGCTGGTGGGAGTGATAAACGTGGGGCATAATCTCCCGGGTGAGATGGCTCCCATGACTCCGTCATGTCTGACTCTTTGAGACCCCATAGACTATAGCCTACCAGGCTCCTCTGTCCATGGGATTTCCCAAGCAAGAGTGCTGGAGTGGGTTGCTATTTCCTTCTCCAGGAGATCTTCCAGACCCAGGGATCAAACCCAGGTCTCCTGCATTGTAGGCAGACACTTCACCATCTGAGCCACCAGGGAAATTTTCCCCATGAATTTAGTGAGGTTAATTCACTGGATAAGGGGCAGACATGAATTTCTAGCAGAAATACTCACAGATGCTGGAGACAGGCACACTGATCTGTTGAAGGGGCACAAATAGCAGCTACTACATCCAATAATATATAGGTTGCATTTTTATTATTTCATATTTGTACTACTATATGATTTTATACTAAATTTATTTTATCTATAACTGATTTATAAATGAGTTGAAATAATTTATAAATGCAGTTTTAAAAGTTATCTCTTTGTTAGGTTTATAAATTAACTGTTTTGTATTAATTGAATATTTATGATACTCATTTTTCGCTCTGGTTGTGAAATGCTCCATTTTGTAAATTTATATGTGTGCCTGAGAGGAATGGTGTCTTTTTTTTTTTTTTAACCTCTTATTGGGTGCTAGGTTCTACATATGCCTTTTATATCAAGTTTACTAATACTGTGGTTCAACTAATGTATATTTCTAAGAATGTTTAATATATTTTTCTCAATTATTAAAAGAAATTTGTTAAAAATTTACTCTAAGATCATTGATTTATCAATTTCTTCTTATAATGCTAAGAAATTTTTCCTATCATAGTTCATCAATTCTAAGATGTACATTTCCCCCCACATTTTAACATTTTTGTTATTGGGATACATTTCACAACTGAAGGTACCTTGTTACTGCTTTTGGCCAGGTGGAGGTCATAATGAAGTTGTCATTGCCTGAGCATGGATCAACTTGGGCATAGTTATTCTCATTGCCATCATTTCATTTGAATAAGGGGCCTCTTGGTACATCATGTATGGAATTTAATGACCATTTTACATTGCCAACAATATTACATTAACTCAGCAATGAAATAAAAGTTGTGTACATTCTATGTACAAAAAGAGAGCAGCGGGGCAAAAGCACCTAAATGATGTTGAATGAAACAATTATAATTCTTTTTTTCAAACCAGCAACCAGGGATTTTATGAAATAAAATGAAGATATCTATAGGCAGATGAAACAGTGTTATAACTAAAAAGTTTGCTTGTCACTCACCAAGCAACGCCATGAAAGTCAGGAGAAATTCCCAAACCCCTCAAACTGAATCAAAGAGGTTTTAAAACAGTGAGAAGCTGGTATGACTGAGGTGTCATGTGGTATTTATTGCTGAAGCTTTGAAAATCTGTTTCCCAAGGGCTTTCTGCTTTGAACAGAGCTGTTTAATTTCCTGTTATGTGATTCAGTGGGGGAAAAATGAAACTATGAATTTAGGCAAATAGAGAATGATGACAAAAACTGCACATTCTTTAAATATCTCAAAACTGTACTGTCAATTTTATTTTACTTTATTTTTTTGCCCTTCCTATTAAAAAAATATAAATTTACTTATTTTAATTGGAGGTTAAGTATTTTACAATATTGTATTGGTTTTGCCATACATCAGCATGAATCTGCCACAAATATACACGTGTTCCCCATCCTGAACCCCCCTCTCTCCTCCCTTTACTGTCAATTTTAAAAGCACTAAAGAAACTAATGTTACCAAAATAGCAAATCACTGTGATTTGTGTAGCTGCTGCAAACCAAAAGATCTGAGCCACAGAGCTACCAGTCTTGTTTTTGCTGAATGTATAGAGCTTTTTCAACTTAGGGTGCAAAGAATATAATTAATCTGATTTCAGTATGGACCATCTGGTGATGTACAAGGTTAGAGTCATCTCTTGTGCTGTTGGAAGAAGCTGTTTGCTATGACCCGTGCATCAGTTCAGTTCAGTCGCTCAGTTGTGTCTGACTCTTTGAGACCATGAATCGCAGCACGCCAGGCCTCCCTGTCCATCACCAACTCCCAGTGTTCACTCAAACTCACGTCCATTGAGTCGGTGATGCCATCCAGCCATCTCATCCTCTGTCGTCCCCTTCTCTTCCTGCCCCCAATCCCTCCCAGCATCAGAGTCTTTTCCAATGAGTCAACTCTTCGCATGAGGTGGCCAAAGTACTGCAGTTTCAGCTTCAGTATCATTCTTTCCAATGAACACCCAGGACTGATCTCCTTTAGGATAGGCTGGTTGGATCTCCTTGCAGTCCAGGGGACTCTCAAGAGTCTTCTCCAACACCACAGTTCAAAAGCATCAATTCTTCAGCACTCAGCCTTCTTCAGAGTCCAACTCTCACATCCATACATGACCACTGGAAAATCCATAGCCTTGATTAGATGGACCTTTGTTGGTAAAGTAATATATACTTTTCAATATGCTATTTGGTGGGTCATATTCTATGATCCTACAGATACTGGCAATTTTATCTCTAGTTCCTCTGCCTTTTCTAAATCCATCCTGAACATCTATAAGTTCTCAGTTCAAGTACTGCTGAAGCCTAGCTTGAAGGATTTTGAGCATTAACTTGCTAGCATGTGAAATGAATACAATTGTGTGGTAGTTTGAACATTCTTTGACATTGCCTTTCTTTGGGATTAGAATGATGACAGACTTTTTTCCAGTCTTGTGGCCACTTATGAACTTTGCACACAAGAGCCGACTCATTGGAAAAGACCCTGATTTTGAGAAAGATTGAGGGCAAGGAGGAGAAGGGGTGATGGAGGATGAGGTGGTTGGATGGCACCATTGACTCAATGTACATAAGTTTGAGTAAATTCTGGAAGATAGTGAAGGACAGGGAAGTTTGGAGTGCTGAAGTCCATGGGGTCACAAAGAGTCAGACATGACTGAGTGAATGAATGACAACAAACCAAAAGATGCTTACTATGAATAAGGTATTAAGATAGTTAAATTTCCAAAATAAAATACTGCAGAGAGACAAAGAGGGAGCTATGAATTCTCTTTTAAGGATAGGATGGACAGTCCCAACTAAACTGGGTCACCATAATTTTAAATTATAAAACAATTTCTGAGGAGAATTTCTTCAATGATTCATAAAATAATGGAAGGATGCTGGCTGGGTCAACTAAATCCATCTAGAATAGATATGGATTTCCTTGGTAGCTCAGCTGGTAAACAGTCTGCCTGCAATGCAGGAGACTCCAGTTCATTTCCTGGGTTGGGAAGATACCCTGGAGGAGGGCATACGACTCACTCCAACGTTCTTGCCTGGAGAATCTCCTTGGACAGTGGAGGCTGGTGGGCTACAGTTCATGGGGTCGCAAAGCATTGGACATGGCTGAACAACTAAGCACAGCACAGAATAGATATATGGCAGCCATGGGCAACAAATCCACTTGGTACATCAATCATGATGGATTTCATTAGCAATTATTTGAGGCATGAGATAATAAGCTTAAGTGATGAAAACAATGAAAATACACATGAGAGGGCCAAAGACAGAGAGTACAGTGAGAAGTTCTAAAATATCAGTGTTCTTAAAGTTGAAGACCTGGGGAAAAGATGGGGACAGAAGCAATAATTGGAGAGATAATAGTTGAGAATTTTCTGAAACTGTTGAAAGATACCTATCCACAGATTCAAGAAGTTATTTAGAAACAGTCTACAAAAAAAAAAAAAAAAAGAAAGAAAGAAAAGAAATCTTCACCTAGATACATTATAATGAAGCTACAGAGAACCAAGGACACAGAGAAAAATCTTAAGAGCAGCCAGAGAGAGAAAAAGAGATAATTACTTTTAATTAGCTGGCAAGAAAAGTGGAATAGTATTTTCATTATATTTCTTGGACAAAAACCCATAGACTTTTATACCCAGCTAAAACATCTTTCAAGAAAGGTGAAGCAAAGGCATTTCCATAAAACAATACATTTAAATTATGAGTTTATCCCTAGCATAACTTTACTAAAGATTGTTTATTCAGAACTAAGTAAAGGTGCTCATGTGCTTTTCCATTGTATTCACTTTCCAATATTAGATGCACTCTCTTGTTATGGCTTTCCTACTAGACCAGTCCTTAGGACTTTCTGAAGTAGAAAATAAAAGCACTGCTACCAAATGCTTTCAGAAGGTTGAGGGAAAGTCATTTCAAGGCCAGAGTATTTGCTGCCATTAGAAAGGCTATGACTGTTTTTATTTTGAAATACGTGATAAAACCAGAGAGAGAAAAATATGACTTTAAGGAAAAACATGATGGAATCATTTCAAGACCTATCTACCATTTAAAATGGAAATCTAAAAGGAACTCTTAATTCAACAACAAGACAAACAGCCTAATAAAAAATGGACAAAGGATTTGAATAGACACTCCACAAAAGAATATATAGAGATGAGAAAAATGCACATGAGAAGATACTCTACATGCTTAGTCATTATGCAAAAGCAAATCAAAACTACAATGATCTGTAACAAAACACCTACCATATGACCCAGCAATCCAACTTTTAGGGATTTATATAATACTGGATAAACCTGTTCACACATATATCTCTATGCAAATGTTTATAGAAGTTTTATTCACAATCTCCCAAACAAGCAATAACCAAAATGTCCTTCAACTAGTCAGAGGATAAACTGTGATACAGCCATATAATGGAATACTACTCAGCAATACAAAGGAATGAACTACTAATATACACAATATGGATGAATCTTACATGAATTTGGCTAGGGGAAAAAAGTCAGTCTCAAAGGCTACCTGATGTGTAATTCCATTTTTTTTTTCTCAGAAGAGGTAAAACTATAGGGACAGAAAACAGATCAGTCGATTCTGGGGGGTGGTCGAGGGATAAAGTTTCATTACCAAAGGGCATATAACATAACTGTAGTGGTGTTTCAAAATGTGCAAAATTGCACAAGAAAAAGAGTGAGCATTCCTATATGTATTATAATTTATATCTTAAAAAAAATGCAGTCATCTTCAGGGTACAGTCTCACTCTTTGACACATAAATAAACACTGTTAATCTCTTTCTCTCACTCTCTCTCATGCACACACCACCACCAGCAGCAGCATAGCTCCCCAAAACAAAAACACTGGTCCTTGTTCTGTCAAGTTTCCAGAATTACTTCCACTAGCCTTCTATCTCCATAGCAGATGACTTTCCCACCTACTGTACCAAGAAAAATTGGATTAGATGAACACATCTGACCTTTCCTCTACCTCAAGGTGGTTTTTCTTATTTTTATTTGTTTATTTTATTCTTTAAAAATTTTTTGGCTGTGCCACACAGCATGTGCGATCATAGTTCCCCAACTAGGGATCAAACTTGCTCCTCCTGCATTGGAAGCACCGAGTCTTAACTGTTGGACCACTCCAGAAGTCTTGAAACTAATTATTAAAAAATAAAATAATCTCAGGAGAAAAAGTATAATAACTTGGTGGTATTACCAGACACTGACATCCCTTGACATTTTAAGATCATATGAGGACTAATTAACCATTTAAGACTAAATGGGAGAAGCTAATTTGAAATGATTACATACTATATGGTTCTAGCTATATGACATTCTGGAAAAGGCAAAATTATGGAGACAGTAAAATGATCAGTTGCTGCCAGGGGCTTGGGAGGAGAAAGAGGTGAATTGGTGTACCATGGAGATTTGGGGGGCAGTGAAACTATTATTCTGTATGATACCATAATAGTAGATATATTTCATTATACATTTGTCAAACCCATAAAATGTACAATGCTGAAAGTGAACGCTAATGTAAACTATGGGCTTTAGTTAATAACGATGCATCAATATTCAATTATTGGGTCATCAATTATGACAAATATACCACCAAAATGGAAAAATGTTAAAAACTGGGAAAATTAGGAGAAAGGGTGAGGGAGTGTATAAGACTCTGTATTTTTGCTCATTTTTTCCCCCTGTAAACCTAAAACAGTTTAATTTATTTATTTATTTTTGGTTGCACTGGGTCTTATTTGTGGCATGCAGGGTCTTTCATTGTGGTGTGCTGGTTCCAGAGTGCAAGAGTTCAGTTGACCCTCAGCATGTGGGGGTCTTAGTTTCCTGACCAGGATTGAACTTTTGTTACCTGCATGGGAAGGTGGATTCTTAATCAATGGACCATCAGGGAAGACCTATTAATTTTTAAAAAAGTGATGCAGAAGAGTTGAACTTTACTTGTGAAGTTTTAGGAGTAATCAATTTTACTTCACTTGAAATTTGAATAAATTTCACTTGAATACACATTAAGAAAAAGATACACATTACACATTAAAATAGTGATAGTTCAATGATCACACATTAAAAAAAAACAAGATACACATTAAAAAATGTGTAAGATACATTTTACACATTAAAAGATACACATTAAAGAAATGCAAACCTCTGAATCAGGACACATCTTAAGATAGACAGTACTTTAGATTTGATGAAATATGGTTTGCTAAAACATATACGCCAAAGGATGCTCAAATTATTGCACAATTGCATTCATCTCACACGCTAGTAAAGTAATGCTCAAAATTCTCCAAGCCAGGCTTTAGCAATACGTGAACCGTGAACTTCCAGATGTTCAAGCTGGTTTTAGAAAAGGCAGAGGAACCAGAGATCAAATTCCAGCATCCGCTGGATCATGGAAAAAGCAAGAGAGTTCCAGAAAAAACATCTATTTCTGCTTTATTGACTATGCCAAAGCCTTTGACTGTGTGGATCACAATAAACTGTGGAAAATTCTGAAAGAGATGGGAATACCAGACCACCTGACCTGCCTC
>SJYV01050598.1:1047706-1067625 GCA_006410875.1 Neotragus pygmaeus | reverse complement strand
TGATGCTTTTGAACTGTGGTGTTGGAGAAGACTCTTGAGAGTCCCTTGGACTGCAAGGAGATCCAATCAGTCCATTCTGAAGGAGATCAGCCCTGGGTGTTCTTTGGAAAGAATGATGCTACAGCTGAAACTCCAGTACTTTGGCCACCTCATGCGAAGAGCTGACTCATTGGAAAAGATTCTGATGCTGGGAGGGATTGGGGGCAGGAGGAGAAGGGGGACGACAGAGGATGAGATGGCTGGGGGGCATCACTGACTCGATGAAGTTCTGAGTGAACTCTGCTGGTGATGGACAGGGAGGCCTGGCGTGCTGCGATTCATGGGGTTGCAAAGAGTCGGACACAACTGGTGACTGAACTGAACTGAACTGAACTGAAATATGGCTAAAGGTATTCTTTCAATACATTTAATAAAATAAAATCTAAGATTAGAACATATTGGTTCATAGTTTAATTGGTTGTTTTTCTTTTTAAGTGGGACTTACAGCCGGTGGTGTCTCAGATTACGTGAAATATAGTATAGGTGTACACTATAAAAGCTGGATAAATAATTCATACTTAATTTATCTATTGTTGACTTTGGTGGAGGGATTAAGAGGGGATTATAATTTGAATTATAATGTTTTATTTCTTATATTTAAAAATGCTAAAGAAACTAACAAAATATTTACGATGATTAAACTGAGAAGTAGAAGCATGGTGTTATGTCTTTTCTGGCTATTTTTCATATTTAAAACATTTAAACAACAAAAATACCTGAAAAACTAAAGTTGAAGAACAACAAAAAGCTCAGAAACTTATATTATTTACTCTGAAGTGTTGGACAATTGGGGATAGTAGAACTTGAAGGAAAAAGTTGGGCATGCAGACACAAATATCGCATGATTTCTCTTAGATATCTGTTGCTGTTGCTTCTAAGATCCTTCAGTCGTGTGTGACTCTTTGTGATCCCATGGATTGAAGCCTGCCCAGCTCCTCTGTCCATGGGGATTCTCCAGGCAAAAATACTGGAGTAAGCTACCATGCCTTCCTCCAGGGGAAATTCCTGACTCGGGGATTGAACCCACGTCTCCTGCCTGCATCTCTTGCATTGGCAGGTGGATTCTTTGCCACTAGTGCTGCCTGGGAAGCCCACTAGTAACAGATATCTGCTGTAACTGCTGCTAAGTTGGTTCAGTCGTGTCCAATTCTGTGTGACCCCATAAACGGCAGCCCACCAGGCTCCCCCGTGCCTGAGATTCTCCAGGCAAGAACATTGGAATGGGTTGCCATTGCCTTCTCCTATATCAGACATCTAACAATAGTTAAATTCATAGAAACAGCAGAATAGTGATTACCAAGGCTGAGGCCAGAGTAGGAAGATAGGGTGGGGGGAAGGGAAGTTTTTACTGAACAGTTTGGGATGATAAAAAGTTCTGGAAATACGTAGTGATGCGGCTGTAGAACATAACATATGTATTAATACTTAATGCCACTGAATTGTACACTTGAAGTGGTAAATTTTATGTTATATGTATTTTCACACCCCGAAGCCTCCCCACTGACCACCCCCCACCACTCACACACACACACTAGTTGGACAGGGGAAATCAAGAATTTTATTTTAGGCATTTTGAGTTTGAGATGCTCAAAGGTAGTTAGACAAAATTCCAGGCACAGCGGAAGTGACCATGGGCTACAGATGCAGACTTAACAGCCTGTTAGAGCCATGGGCTAGAGGGAGTGTAGGGAAGGGAAGACGGTCAATTCCAAGGCTAGAGCCCTTCATTATTCAGGAGGCACATCCAGTGAGGTAGGTGGAAAAGCAGAAGAGGGTGGGACCAAAGAAACCTAGAGTCAAAAATCTTCTCAGCAGGATGCTGGGAATGAGGGAGTGGTTGGGGATTCAGCAGAGTGTGAAGGAAGGAAGGCAGACTAGAGTGGATTGGGAAGGGAGGAAGTAGTGATGGGAACTACCCATAATACTTTGAAGAAGGTATTAAAAAAAATTATTTATATTTACTTGTTTGGCTGACCCAGGTCTTAGTGGCAGCACATGGAATCTTTGATCTTTATTTGGTCTTGCAGGCTCTTTAGTGGCCTCATGGGGGATCTAGTTTCCTGATCAGGGATCGGATCTAGGCCTTCTGCACTGGGAGCTCAGAGTCTTAGCCACTGGACCACCAGAGAAGTCCCTTGAAGTTTTGCTTTCAATATTGGGTGAGGAATAGGGCAGTATCCAGAGGCAGATATGGAGGTCTAGGGAAACTCTTCACCTCTCTCTTTTTTAAAAAAGATGAGAATGCTGGAAGATGTTTGTTTGCTTGTGGTAATGATCCAGTATTCTCAAAAGAGAGAAAGTAAGGGAAGAAATAGGGGAAGAGGGAGAACGAAAAGAGGAGGGACATGAGTGACATGAATGGTTTCTGAGGGACACAGGTTCTCCTCTGTCTCTGAGCAGGTTGGGGAGAAAGAGTGGGGCCTGAGGAGGAGGGTCTGATGATTTAGTGCTGGGAAGAGGATGGCATCTGTTTCCTCAATAAAGAGTGAAACCATGGAGAGGATGGTGTCTGTTTCCTCACTAGCTGGGCTGGACACATGAAGAGATTTGAAGACAAAGAAGATGTGAGCCAGTCACGGCAGAAAGTGAGAGAGGCAACACCCACAGGAAGTGTAGGGTGCCCAGCAGGCAACACAGAGAGCCCTGCAGCCCAGGATGTAAAGAGACCAGTGCTTAGATGGAGTGACTCCCTGAAGCACTAGTTTTCCAAGTTTTCTGGGGTGTGTGCAGAGAGTGCTAGCAGGCGCAGCTAACTCAATCAATTATTCTTAAAGTGTACCTTATCTGTCAGCAGAATGAGACTCACCTGGGAACTTGTTGAAAATACAAACAATTGGGTACTACCCCAAACCTATTGAATCAGAAACTCTGAGGTTCAGCCCAGCCGTCTCTGTTTTTCACAGGCTTTCCAGTTTATTTGGAAAGTTTGAGAGGCTCTGAACTAGAGTTGGGGCTTCCCAGGTGGTGCCAGTGGTAAGGAACCTGCCTGCCAATGCAGGAGACTTAAGAGATGTAAGTTCAATCCCTGGTTCAGGAAGATTCCCTGGAGCAGGGCATGGCAGTCTACTCCAGTATTCTTACCTGGAGAATCCCATGCACAGAGGACCCTGGCAGGCTACAGTCCATAGGGTTGCAGAGTAGGACATGACTGAAGCAACTTAGCAGCAGCAGCAGCGAACTAGAGTTGAGGGCATGAGGGATGATCTGTAACTTGCAGGTGAGAACTACCATTCTCTGGGGCAGAAGTTCCTAGTGGTGTGAGCTCTAGAGTGCATGTGTTTGTGCTCAGTCATGTCCAAGTCTTTGGGACCCTATGTACTCTAGCCCGCCAGTTTCCTCTGTCCATGGGATTCTCCAGGCAAGAAGACTGGAGTGGGTTGCCTTGCCTCTTCTAGGGGAACTTCCCATCCCAGGGGTGGAAACTGCATCTCCTCTGTTGCCTGCATTGAAGGCAGATTCTTTACCCACTGAATCACCTGGGAAGCCCAAGCTCCAGGGTGTCTTCTCTCTTAACTAGTGACAGATCTATAAACAAACCTTGGAAATTACCAAGATCAGAATGCTATATAAAGTTAAGAGCTCTGATCTTTATGATGAAAGATTATTTCACAAGGCAAACATAGCCTTCAAATACACTTTTTATTTTTCTGAGTCTGAATTTGAATGAGTTTTTACATCTCGTTCTTCGCTCCTGCCATGGTGTTTTGAAAGGACCCCAGCACTCCTTTCTCTCCCCAGGTCGTGTCTTCCAGGGCCGTCACAGGGATGTTCCTGAAGCCTGTGCCACCTTTCCTTATGACTCAAATCCAGCTTTCAAGTCTGTGGAGAAACAGCGATGAACTGGTCATTTTCCTTTGTATGAGGACTTTTCCTTCTCCACTGAAATATGAAGACAAGTGTGAGTCAGCCTCTGCCAACCTCCAAAATCTCCTAGTCTCCCCAGTGACTCAGTGGATGGTCTGTTTAGGGAAAGTGCTCCTCCCAGGAAGCTGGCAGCTCCAGCCTCCCCCTACCTGAGTCACCAGCCTTGAATGCTCCTATTAAGCCACAGTCACCACTGCGACCCAGGGTTGATGCTGCTTAGTTGCTTCAGTCGTGTCCGACTCTGTGTGACCCCATGGACTGTAGCCCACTAGGCTCCTCTGTCTATGGGGATTCTCCAGGCAAGAATACTAAAATGGGTTGCCATACCCTCTTCCAGGGGATATTCCCAATCCAGGGATCGAACCCAAGTCTCCCACATTGCGGGTGGATTCTTTTTTTAAAATTAATTAATTTATTTTAATTGGAGGATAATTACTTTACAATATTGTGGTGGTTTTTTGCCATACATCTACATGAATAAGCCATGGGAGCCCATGTGTCCCCCCATTGTGAACTCCCCTCCCCTCCCTCTGCGTTGTCCCAGAGCACTGACTTTGAGTGCCCTGCTTCATGTAGGCAGATTCTTCACCGTCTCACCAGAGGTGCTCCTGTTAAAACACAATTACCGCTGAGACCCAGGGAGGCAAGCCAAGAAAGGTCAAGAATAAGTGGAAAAGGATAGATGAGAGATGAAACGCTAAGATGTAGGAGGCTAAATTTGTTCTGCATTTGCTGGTGACCCTGGATGGACCAATGAAAGATTCACTGTCCCTATACTGAATATCCTACAATATTAATAAACTTAGTAGAGGGCCCCAAATAAGAGAAGGTGAATCTTCCAGGAGTTTATCTGGCTGGAGACAGACACACTTTGGACCTTTCTGTACAAATAAGGGGGAGCCCTGGAGATGGCTTATCCTTGAGGATTTCTAGGACAAGCTATAGCCTGATCAGGGCCTGCAGGAGGATAGGGGGCTTGCATGGAAGGAGGGACAGGAGGTAGGATGTGGGGAGGCAGGCCCGAGGCAAGGGAGCTTGGCAAGTAGGGGCATCTCTGGGGGCACAGAGCAGCTGGTAAAAACACAGTAGCCCAAGACCTTTGTTTTGGTACTGCCTACAATGCTGGCCCTGGTTTTCTTCTCTCTGTTTCCTTCACTGCTTCCCTGTCCATCTTTGTTTTTTTCTATCCATTTTTTCCCTCTTTCCTACAATACAAAGAGTTGTGAAGTTTCCCCTCCCGAGGGGTTGAGTTCTTCCTTGTTTAGATGGTGACTGGTATTTGCTTACCAAGGGAGCAATAAACCCATCCTGTTTACTTATTGACACAGTGGGTTGTGGTCAACTAGGCTGTCTGCCAGCGAGGGTGGTGTGGGTGGGGGCCAGGATGCTGACACACACAGGTAGACACACACTCAGCCATGACCAGGTCAGCCTGCTCCACCAGAGCTGTGAGGTCCTGGGCTGTTCCATTCTGATGTCTGGGATCTTGTGAGACAGTCAGCTGGTCTGAGCTTGGTGTGGACTCAGAGCTCAGAAAAGATATCCTGACTGAAGTTGAGTGTGTAGTGCACAGCTCGTTGGAGGGTAGTGGAGGTCTCAGAAGCCAGAAGGGCAGCATTCAAAGGGGATAGTGTAGAAGGGATCTTGCTCAGAGATCCCACTTCTGCCTGAGGCGGGCATTAAGACCAGAGACAGCAAAGAGCTTGGAGAATGGATCACCCTAAACCGCGTCCTCTCTATGCTCTGCCTTTCTTGACTAGTTCATGTGATTTGAGATACACATTTTTGTTTTTCTTGGTTTCCCCAAATCCTATGCCATGGCTGATATACAGGGGTAGGCTGGGGATTGACAAGGTCTTCAGGTGTTGGTGACATGAGTGGGGAAAGGGTGGGAGTAAGGTTAGACACATAGGGGACAAATGTTTTGTGAAGGCATGGAGGAATCCAGGCCAAAAAGATGGTGCTCTGTTTTCAAGATGCTTACCCGGGAACTGACTTGTAAGCTGTGAATGTGAAAGCCCAAGAAGACAAAGACTATCAAACAAAAAAAGCCAAGGAACAACAACAAAAAAAAACACATGTAAACTGAGAGTCTAGGTGGATGCCCTTTGATACTTTGAGGGTGTTGTCAGAATTCCTGAAGTCATCTGGAGCTTGCCAGGGTCCCTGTCCAGGCCTGATTGCACACCAGCTATGATGGTGAAGAACCAGACAGAGGGTTCAGGGGTCTAACTCCAACACTCACTACTGTGTGACTGGGGCCCATGCTTCTACTAAGAAATGACTCATTGTCTGAAACTGAGATTGAACCGGGAGTCTCACTTGATCTGGCAACACTTTCAAACCCTTCAAAAGTCAGCCTCTACCTCCAACCTGAGACAGACCCTGAATTATTTTGAAGTCTGGGATTTCATCAAAAAACTCACATAAATTTAAGTTAATCTCCATGTTTCTATCCTTGTTTTGATATAAAACATGTATTAAACTATTTGGGTTAGAAAGCAAACATATTCCACTTATTTACACCTGGTTGTGGACTAGTTAAGGCCTTGTTTTCTCCTGCATTGGCAGGCAGATTCTTTACCACTTGAGCCACCTGGGAAGCAAAGCTTTGTCATCTCAATGGCCAATTTTTCAGGTGGACAGAAGGAGGCCCTGGGCTGCATGAGGGGCCCTGGAATTCTTTGCACCAGGCACCAGTAAACTAGGAAAGGAAGAGCAGGAGAGTGGGACTTTCACAAGGTCATATTAGTTCAGTTTTAAGGACTTCATTTTTGTCTTCCTATTTTAACTTTTTGATAAATGGTTGTCTCTTCTTTCATGAAATGGGAATTATTTTAGTTGAAAAATATTATATTCTCTTACTTGGTAAAATAAAGGATAGTCAGGCAAACTGAGAGCCAGAACCTCCAGAAAACAGGGAGGAGGCAAGAGGGCATAACCCCCCTGGAAACAGCAGAGGGTGCTCTCAAAGCGGTGGCTATACATTGGAATAGCCAGGATGTCCAAGTAGCATCCCAGACCTCCTGCATCAAAACTTTTAGGGGTGGGACCCAGGGTTGGTTAATGTTTTTAAAGCTTCTTGGGTTATTGTGCAGCTAAGATTGTGCAACCGAGGTTGATACCCTTGCTTTGGAGCTTTGCTACTCAAAATCTGGCCTGAAGATCAGAGGTATCAGTTTCACCTGGTAAATGGTTAGAAATGCAGAATCTCGGGTGCCATCTCAGACCTGCTGAATCAGAATATGCACTTAACAAAGTTCCTGGGTGCTTTGCACGCAGTCTGAGAGGACCTGCTTTAGTGGATCTGTCAGAATCCTAGTCTTGATGGGGTGGTCTTGGCAGCAGCTGGCTTCCTTTGGTGGGAACCTGAAAGCCATAGGTCCCTCTATCAGTCTGCTCGGTATCTCCTGTTCTTGGGCATACAAAGTTGGAGACTTAAGTAGTGGAACTTATGTTTGTCTGGGTCTGTTAGCATCTTTTCATTAATCCATCACTGTTACATCAGAATAACCATACAGTGACCAAGGATGTTGACTGAAAATCAGGGAATCCTGTCCTGGAAGAGAAACCTAAGGATTCCAAGTCAGGGTGTGTGGAGAGGACAAGCAAAGTATACAGTTTGGTTTTGACTTCAAATGCAGTGTTCATTTACTGCATGCCTGGTGCTGAGCCAAGCAATCTCTTATTTTCTAACTCTTTCTTCAGTCAGATTGAATGGACATCACGTGGGCTTCCCAGGTAGCACAGTGGTAAAGAATCTGCCTGCCAATGCAAGAGATACAGGTTTGATCCCTGGGTCGGGAAGATACCCTGGCATAGGAAACCCACTACAGTATCCTTGCCGAGAAAATTCCATGGACAGAGGAGCATGGTGGGCTATAATCCACGGGTTCACAAAGAATAGGACACAACTGAGCACTTACAAAAGGCTAGGGGGAGTGAGGACACTCTTTATTCGTCCTTCTGTATCAGCAGCGATTGCCATAATAGTGTTGTGTAACAACCATGAAACCTCAGTGGCATATAAAAGCTGGTATTTATTTCTCATGTGTATGTGGGTTGACTGAGATTACTTTGCTGATCTCATGTATCTAAAAGTTGGCCGGGTGCTGGGGGATCTAAACTTGCATCAGACAGGCACTTCAAGATGATGGCCTTAGTGAGCTGGGCTTTAAGTGCTGGGTTGAGCTCTGATCTGCTTCTCTTGTCTTCACTCTGCAGCCCCAGGCTGAAGGGCAGTGATTATCCAGGGGAGAATTTCTAGTGGAGATGGTGAAAGCATAAAAAAAGTAGAAACATGCAGAAACTCTTAAGACTGAAGCTCAAAACTGACACACTGCCACTTCTACCTGATTTCAGTGACCAGAGAAAGTCATATGGTCAAGTCCAATATCAGTAGGTGGGAAAATATACTTCACCTCCCTGAGTCCATGGCAATATTATGGGTATGCAGTACTACACAGGAAAGTGAAGAATTATGGCCCATGCATCAACTCACTGCATCCTCTAACCAGAAACTATACTTCCTTGGGAATATGTGATCCATCCCTTCTAGAACTTTATAAACTCTTCCATGGAAGAGATTACTGGCTGTTCACCAAAAGTCACTTTCCTACCTTTCCCGGTCTCCTAGCTAGAACACATTTCCCAGCCTTCTTTGTAGTTAGATGACTATGTGACTCATTTTGATCAATGGTATATAAGTTGAAGTAGTACCTTTTGTCAAGCTAAGGCTTTCCTAAGCTGCAGGCTTTGTGCAGATAACTATAAGACTCTAATAGTCGCTGAAGGTGCAAGACAGAATGGGCCTAGATCCCTGAATCACTGTGTGGATGAAGACCATTATGAAACGGGTACACTTCTTTGTCATGTGGGTAAGAGATACATTTCTATTATGTTTGAACCACTGTATTCTTGGGTCTGTTTGTTATAGAAGGCAGTATTATTGTTACTAATACACTTATTTATTTTTTATTAATACACTTCTTAAAGTCCTTTCTTTGAGGTCTCTGTTCTTTTTTAAAAACTTTGTATTTTGTATTAGGGTATAACTGATTAACAAACAATGTTTTGATAGTTTCAGGTAAACAGCAAAAGAACTTGGTCATATACATTCTCCCCTAAACTTCCCTCCAATCCAGGTTGCCACATAACATTGAGCAAAGCTCCATATATGTCCTTGTTGGTTATCCATTTTAAATATAGCAGTATGCACATGTCCATCCCAAACTTCCTAACTATCCCTTCTCCCACATTCTTCCCCCATCCCACCACCAGTGCCCAAAAGTTCATTTTCAGTCTGTGAGTCTCTTTCTGTTTTGTAAGTAAGTTGATTTGTATAATTTCTTTTTAGATTCCACTATAAGGGATGAGAAATGGAGTATTTCCTGCCATGTTAGTAAATAAGTATGTCACAGTCATCAGGAACTCACTTCAATGAGCACTCAGGAAGCAGAATACCTGTGATTTAGCAGCCATCAGGCTGCAGTCACTCCCTACCATGAGCCCTTAAGAACTCAGGATGTGAAAAACACAGGATAATTGAGATACATATGGCCCCTGATAATATGCCCAGGATAATTGAGATACATATGAAAGGAATGATTTCTGTGAGCCCAGACCCTTGCATCCTCCCATACATAGAAAATCACTAAATTCCTTAACTTGGGATATCTAGTTTCCTTTAAGTGACAATAACCTTTTGATATTCAGGCTACTTGACCTTTGTTGCAAAACTTCTATATTACTTGGCTCCTCCCCTCACCTCCTTGGAGGATTTCTCTCAGGTTTACTTGAGATGCTGTCTCCTGGGCTTAAGTCCTAAAAATTCCCACTGAATAAAACATAATTCTCAACTTTTAGGTTGTGACTTTTTTAAGTCAACAGGGATGTCATACAATATTTCTCTTTCTCTGTCTGACTTGCTTTGCTCAGTATGACTACCTCTAGGTCCACCTATATTGCTACAAATGGCATTATTTCATTCTTTTTAATGGCTTAGTGATATTCCATTGTATATAGGTACCATATCTTCTTTATCTATTCCTCTGTCAGTGGATATTTAAGTTGCTTCTGTGTCTTGGCTATTGTAAACAGTGCTACAATGAACGTTGGGGTGCATGTATTCTTTTGGATCATGTTTTTGTCTAGATATATGAAGGACTCTGTTCTCATAAAACAGAGAGATCTGACTCCCTGTGATGGTGGATGTGAAAGTGCTTAGTAAACTGAGTAGTTCTCCACACAAATGAAGTCTTACTATGATTAATGCTTTACTAATGTTTCAACTCAAAATGTAGTCTAAATCAGCTGTATTGATGTGGTAGAGACTGATGCCATTAATTATGGTCATCTAGAAGGCTTCCCCGGAGGAGGCGATGGCACCCCACTCCAGCACTCTTGCCTGGAAAATCCCATGGATGGAGGAGCCTGGTGGACCACAGTCCATGGAGTCGCTAAGAGTCGGACACGACTGAGCGACTTCATTTTCACTTTTCACTTTCATGCAATGGAAAAGGAAATGGCAACCCACTCCAGTGTTCTTGCCTGGAGAATCCCAGGGACAGGGAAGCCTCGTGGGCTGCTGTCTATGGGGTTGCACAGAGTCGGACACGACTGAAGCGACTCAGCAGCAGTAGCAGAAGGCTTCCCAGGTGGCTCAGACGGTAAAGAATCTGCCTGCTATGTGAGAGACTTGGGTTTGACCCCTGAGTTAGAAAAATTCTCTGGAGAAGGGAATGGCTATCCACTCCAGTATTCTTGCCTGGAGAATTCCATGGATAGAGGAGCCTGGAGAGCTACCGTCCATAAGGTTGCAAAGAGTTGGACATGACGGAGTGAATAACACACACACACACACACACACACACACACACACACACACACACACAAATCCTGATAGTTTAGACATTAGTTTTTACATACTTTGTTCTTTTAAATTTTCACCCCCATCCTAAGAGACAGTCTTTTACAACTACTCCCATTTAAAGAATGGCAAATGGGAATCTGGCAAACCTGTTCAAGAAAACATAGAGGGTCAAGTGCCTGAACCTGACCTTTTTCTCTTGTAGTTCTGGGAGAAAACACTGAGGGAGTGTCTTAGCTCCAGGTCACATTGCACCAATCAGACTCCAAAGTCTCCCTTGCGGGGAGAGAAAAACAGGTTATACCCAAGGCTGATGCTGGTGGCTAGATTTGTAAGGAGGATTTAAAGTTCCAGGCTCCAGTTAAAATGGCCTACCTGAAGAATCTGTTCTTGAAGATAAGAGAGAGGTATTTCTTGCACCTTCTGCTTTGTGGTAGATATCTGCAAAGATGGTTACTAAGGACTCCTGTTCTTGTATTGCATATTTGTTACAAGCTGGTTTTAGAAAAGGCAGAGGAACCAGAGATCAAATTGCCAACATCTGCTGGATCATGGAAANGTGTCAGTTTAGATAATTCATGCTTCTGTTCCTATGAGCTCACATGAGTGACAAGGATAAATCAAAGAAGAAACAGGAAGAAATCCTGTATCATGGCTTAAAAAAAAAAAAAAACACATCTGACTGAAGACAAAGGACACACAGCTCACCCTCCTCTGCCTCTGGCTTTGGTCTTTCATCTCTGGCTGCAGGGGCCTGATACTGAGCATGTCGCCTGACCCCTGAGCTCTTCATCCTAAAGCAATGAGCTGCACAGAAGGCTCTGGGTTTCTCAGTATGGGGGACACTTTGAGGACAGTGGGTTGAACATATTCATCCATTAGGTATAAAGAATTTAGAATGTATCACATATCTGGAGAAAGAAGATTATTGAAATAATCCTTGTTAACATGATTTTCCTTTTCTCTCTCCTGATTCCTGTTCTGGACCTCCATATCCAGGGACTATTTTCTGGATGGGTCAGTATTTTATGTTATCCTGTTTGTTTTGTTATATCATTCTGAAAGAATTAATTAAGGAGGACTTATTATTAAAGTATCTTCATCCCATTGCAAATCTGATAAATTAAATATATGTGGGGTAAGGAGGCCCTTAAATAAAATGTGGCATAAGAAGGAGAAGCATGTATATCATTCTGGCCCTATCACCCACTAGGTGGAGTCTTGCTTACATTAGGTTAAGGGTATATTTGAAAATAAGAACTAAGAGAGTATGGAAGCTCTCTTGTAAGCATAGAGGAAACTTACTTTGCTTTTCATCTGTCCAGCAAGGTTACCAATGCAACAGAGAGGGTCTGATTTCATGAAAAATTGGCATTGTGAAAATTTATGGCAAAGCCAATAGAGTATTGTAAAGTAAAATAAAGTAAAAAAAAAAAAAAACATATAACTTGGAAGAACTTATAGAAGTATAGGAGATTTGGGTTGGTCTATTTGTGTAACATACTGACTTGTGACATTATAAATAATGTTTTCCTCTGGCTCTTAACTAGATCTTTGCTAAAAGAAACAGGAACGCTCGAATCCCAGCTGGAAGCAAATAAAGTAAGTAATGTTTATTCATTAGTTATAAATATTGCTGGAATTTACAGGAGTTCAAGAACTACTTAAAGGAAACTGGTGAATCCTTTAGGCGAATCCCCTGACCCAAAAGTCAAAAGCCTAAAGCTCTGTTGTCAATCTTGCCAACAATTTGCATTTTAACCATTGGACACCACTTCATGGACATGGATGTCACTTTGCTTAAATCTCAACTTTAATTTCTGTATCTACACAATGGAGTCAATAATATCTAAATTATAGATTTACTATAGTTATTAAGTAAGGGAACAAATACAAAAGCTCATAGCCTACAACTTGTAACACTGAAAAATTTACGTTTTGATGTGTTAAGAAAATAAAATTGAATATAAATTATCTCTTAACAATTGGGTGAAGAAGTGGCTAGAACAGTATTTTTAACTTTCACCTTATCTTTATTATTGCTTCCCCACAAGAAAAAAATATTTAATTAATTAAATCTAATTTATCCCCAAGGAGAGAACTTAATGATAAAAAGATGTTGTCAGGTAAGATTGATTTTTGGAGACCCACAAGCCACTGTAATATCTAATATATTTTCACACCTTTCATACCTACCCCTATCATCATAACCAATTCACTTTTTCCTTTAGGATTTCCCTGGTGGCTCAGACAATAAAGTGTTTACCTACAATGTGGGAGACCTGAGTTCAATCCCTGGATCAGGAAGATCTCCTGGAGAAGGAAATGGCAATCCACTCCAGTATTCTTGCCTGGAAAATTCCATGGATGAAGGAGCCTGGTAGGCTACTGCCCATGGGATCGCAAATAGTCGGACACTACTGAGCAATTTCACTTTTCACTTTCTTGGGAAAGTTATTTCCCTATTGACAAAGCATGACCTACATGCTGATATTTGGCATTTAATGTGCCTGACAGAAGCATCCTGTAGAAGTCTGTCCAAGACAGCGAAGGAGACTGATGTGTGAACACTGGAAAGTTTAAGTGGGCCTCAGAAATCAACTACAATCAATAATGCAAATCATTCATGATGCAGATCACTGGGAGCTGACGATGCATGGATCCTAGAAGTCCTACCCTTCTCTATCTACAGTGTATGACTGCTACCCTTAGATTTATATATTACAGATTACCAGAATGACAGAGGTCATATCACTTAAACTTCCTACAATTTTATAAATGAGGAATAGAGAATTGAGATGGTTTTCCTGAGTAGTTCAATTTTTACAAAGGACAGGAAAATTCCTGAAGATAATTGAAAAGGAGCAATGAAGGGAAATCTAAACTTATCAGCTTCTTATCTTCCATATTATTCCTAGATTTGGACCTGGTATGCCAGATAACTGATTCTCTTCTTTGTCTTTTTCCAGAGGAAGCAAAAGGAAATCCAGGCAAAGAAGCATCAACTGACCAAGATTGAGGACCTGGGAGAAAGCTTAGAAGAGGCTCTGGTCCTGGACCTTAAATACAGTACCATTGGGCTGGCTCAGCAGTGGGACCAGCTCTACCAGCTTGGGATGCGAAGGCAACACAGTCTAGAACAAGAAATCCAAGCCAGGTATTGAGAACTTGTGGTCAAGACTGGGCAAGGATGTGAGTGGTGTTAGGTATTAGAAACTTAGTTCCAAGGCTAAACTTTGGGGGTACTGGATACAATGGCTGTTTCACTGATAGTGCACTTATAACTCCAGAATCAGTTTTATCTCTTTGCTGACCCAGAGAATGATTTTTTAAAACAAAAATATGAGTCCACTATAAACTGTGAGACAGTACTATCATCCTCCTGGGTCTACTTACCTTCCATTTCTCAGAGTCTATGCACCATCTTATATGACCTCTTCAGAGAGCATCCCGTTTTGTAAAATTCCCATTAAAATGCCTGGAGTGAAAGAAATATTCAAAGTTTAGAGCAGAAGATAATTATTTTCTAAATAAAATATTTTGGCAGCATTAGTTATTTAGACAAACTTTTTCTGTAAAGATCCTGATAATATTGTAGAATTTGTGAGCCATGTAGCCTTTGTTTTAACTGCTGTGCTGTTACTCAGTTCTGCTGTTGTGAAAACAGCTATTGATAATTCATAAATGAATAAGCATAAACATATTCCAGGGAAATTTTATTTATGGGTGATAATTTTTAAAGTTTTAAAGTTTAAGGAAATAGTCTTTTCTTTTTTTATTATTTTCAATCATGTGAAAACTATTCTCAGTTCATTGACTGTACAAAAGTGAGTGATCTCCTGGACTTTGCCCATGGACCATAGTTTGCCAGCCCTTGAACTAGGTGACTTGACTAGCTTAATAGTCACTAAAATTCCTCTATTACTATTATGGCATGTCTGTTTATATTTCCCTGTTTTATTTCATGGGTTAATTTTTGTTTTTCTTTCAGAGACATCACTGGTCTCAGTGAAGAGACACGACAAGAATTTGAAACAACCTTTAGGTGTGTATAGCTTCATAGCTGATTGTTTTGCAGGCAATTCAGAATGAAGTTCCAAATAACTTTTTCCCTCGGTGTGGTTTGATCTGATTCTTGCTGAACCTGATTAAATATTTTTTTGTTCTTCAGACACTTTGATGAGAATTTGACAGGTCGCTTGAGTCACAAAGATTTCCGGTCCTGCCTGAGAGGGCTCAACTACTACTTGCCCATGGTGGAGGAGGGTGAACCTGAGCCCAAGTTTGAGAAATTCCTGGATGCTGTTGATCCAGGGAGGTAGGAGGAAGGCCAAAGCCAAGACCACAGCAGGGAATGGGTCTTGGGTGAGGGGGCAAAGGAGAAAGTAAAATGATCCATAAAATATAAAATTAATTCGTCTTGAGAGTAGGAAGATAAAGACTACCATAAATGAATTGGGCAGGGTTTGGCATCCTTTTAGAATACTAAAGACCAAACAAGACCAGAAATAGAGGTCTTCAGCTCAGTTTGAAGAGCTTGAGATACCTAGAGACAGTGCTAGTGGAAAATTCCCAAATTCTGCTTGGGAGTCAGGCTGAATTACTCATGTGGAAACAGTGACTGGAACTTAAGAAACTGTCTATTTAGCTTACGGGTATGAGGATGGGGATTAAATAAAGGTCATATCCCATTGTCTCAGATTGCTGAGATGGAACAGGTACTTAGAGGGTTCATCTTATCTCTGTCTCTGAGATACTGAGTAGAATGAGAAAGGGGCCTATCTTCCTCTCTGTCTTGAGGGGGACAGTTTCTGATCTATTTCTCCAACAGAAAGGGCTATATCTCAAAAGATGAGTACATCGACTTCTTGACTGACAAGGAGTCAGAGAACATCAGATCCAGTGACGAACTAGAAGATTCTTTCCAAGCCCTGGCAGAGGGCAAAGCCTATATTACAAAAGAGGACATGAAGCAGGTAAGATTCCCATTTGTATCTACTCTCACTGCAATCTCGTCATCATCTAGATTTTTTCATCTCAGATCTGGCTCCCTAGATACTACAGGCAACTACTTTCCTCTTCCCCCTGTTTTCTCAGATATTGTCATGCACTGGTTATAATTTGCTTTGGTCACTACCTCATGTTGTTTTGACCCATCTCAAAAACCTATAGTCAATATCTAATTATTTCATCATCAATCCCAAACATTGGTTTTAAGACTATTTCTTTATTCTGTTTATTTAATAAGCCAAATTTAAAGAATGGGGTAAACAGTGAAATCAGAAGGAAATGGGATTCTTTGGATAAGAACTGAGTTGAAAAGATGAGTTGGTCTTATTCGTTAGAAATTATAGATTTCTTTCTATAAGAAAAGCACGTGATAGGCCCAGGACCTGCTGCTTTTGCCCAGACCTCTCTACTTCCTGAGTTTAGGGCATAATAGAAGCCCAAAGGAACCAGCTATTCTGAATTTCTATCACAGTAATTTTTTTTTTTTTAATGTTTCAGGCCCTAACCCCAGACCAAGTGTCATTTTGTGCTTCACGTATGCAGCAATATGTGGATCCCCGGGGCCGAAGCCAGCCTGCTGGCTATGATTACGTTGGCTTCATCAGTTCTTACTTTGGCAAATGAGAGGCAGCTTTTTCTGGGTTAGAGAATCTTGATGTTGTGGGAAGTATTGGGGGATGAAGGAGATAGGCAGATATGGAAGATAGGAAGATAGTTGTGTGTGTGTGTGTGTGTGTGTGTGTGTGTGTTTTACATTTATTGTAGGATCTGAAAAAAGAAATCTTGAGCTTGAAAGATAAAGGCATTGATGACATTGGAGGAGAGAAGGCCATGGTTTATTTTATATGCAACTATCACTGAAGAAGGGTGTTAAACAAAGTTCCTATTTTTTATTTGTTGGGTTCTATGTAATATTACTTAATTTTGTTCTGATTATACAATAAAGTGTTTCCTTTTTTTAAAGGATTTTTTTTTGCAGTTCTTACTTTTGAAAGGACAATGTGAAATAAAATGTTCCTGATTCAGTTAGGTTTCTATAATTCAATTGTACTATCATCTAAATATAGGCAGCAAAATATACTGTAAATTAGGGCCTTGGTAAAGTAGATACATAATATTCAAGATAATTTGCAAAGTGTTTCTTGAGCTTGAAATTTGATTAAATTCTTGCATTTGAAAATGGAGATATTTGATATTCTGGAAACCCTGATATTTTCATCTAAAAAATGGAACCATATAGGAAAGACCAGCATAGCACTCATTTTCCTCTTAATCTGCCCATTTTTCATACTTCCCCATTAAGGTGAATGTTATTACTCTTGGAACAGTCAAATAGGAGCATAGAAGATCTTCCTTTTGTCCTCTACGTCCCTGAATCTTCTTCAAAATTTTAATGTGATAAAAAAGAATCTTTGGGTAATTCAGTGGTTAGGAATTCTCCTCACAATGCAGGTGATGTGGGTTCCTCTCTGGTGGGGGACTAGGATCCCACATGCGTTGGAGTAACTAAGCCTGCATCATAGCTAGAGAGCTGGAATGCCACAATGAAGCATACTGCATGATGCAACAAAAATCCCATATGCCACAACTAAGACCCAATACAGCCAAATATTTTTAAAAAAGAATTTTTGTTTTCATTTATTTTATCTATTAGTGTAACAGTTAGTATAAATTTTCTTTTTAATAAAATTAAGAAAAAATACACAAGAGGTGGTGCTATTTCCAAATAATTTTCAGGCCAGGTTTGATCTGAACTGGTTCGAATGCTGACATTCTGTCCTGACTTGTAAAAAAGTTTTGTGCCATTTGCTTGTGAGTAGACTTATTTCTTTGCTCAACATGAAATGAAACAGCCTAGCTGTTTGTGTATCCTGCACAAACAGTTTCTGCCTCCCGGTCCATGTATATGGTCATTTGATTATCATTTCATCTCAGTCTCATTCTTTGCATAGATATTAGTCCTTGCTAAGCGATAAATCCTGTCACAGGAGCCATTTAAAGAAATTTTAGTTAAAACTAAAAAGCTATCTTTGCTGCTAATATAATCATGTATAGTTTTTTTAAATGATTTTTGCTTAAACAATTAAATATTATGAAAAATAATAAAACATATTTCAAAAAATGTTCATAAATGTCTAAATTGTGTTACCAAATTATGAGTTGAAAAATATCATTATAGTTGAAAAAATTCATAGCCTGTTCAGTTCAGTCACTTAGTCGTGTCCAACTCTTTGCAACCCCATGAATCGCAGCATGCCAGGCCTCCCTGTCCACCACCAACTCCCAGAGTTCACTCAAACTCATGTCCATCGAGTTGGTGATGCCATCCAGCCATCTCATCCTCTGTCATCCCCTTTTCCTCCTGCCCCCAATCCCTCCCAGTATCAAAGTCTTTTCCAATGAGTCAACTCTTCGCATGAGGTGGCCAAAGTACTGGAGTTTCAGTTTTAGCATCATTCCTTCCAAACAACACCCAGGACTGATCTCCTTTAGAATGGACTGGTTGGATCTTCTTGCTGTCCAAGGGACTCACAAGAGTCTTCTCCAACACCACAGTCCAAAAGCATTAATTCTTCAGCGCTCAGCTTTCTTCACAGTCCAACTTTCACATCCCTACATGACTACTGGAAAAACCATAGCCTTGACTGGAATGGAACTTTGTTGGCAAAGTAATATCTCTGCTTTTGAATATGCCATCTAGGTTGGTCATAACTTTCCTTCCAAGAAGTAAACATCTTTTAATTTCATGGGTGCAGTCACCATCTGCAGTGATTTTGGAGCCCCAAAATTAAAGTATGACACTGTTTCCACTGTTTCCCTATCTATTTCTCATGAAGTGATGGAATCAGATGCCATGATCTTCGTTTTCTGAATGTTGAGCTTTAAGCCAACTTTTTCACCTCCTCGTTCACTTTCATCAAGAGGCCTTTTAATTCCTCTTCACTTTCTGCCATAAGGGTGGTGTCATCTGCATATCTGAGGTTATTGATATTTCTCCCGGCAATCTGGATTATGCCATCAGAAATCAGTATCATTTAATATCACACTTGTTGAGCCTGGAAAATCTAAAAAATGTGCTTGTTTGTAATAACCAAAGGCATAGGTGAATATGGTTCCATTCTCCCCTTGATCCCTGCCAAAATTCTAGAAGTCTTAAACCAGATTGTTAGGCATGTGATGAGTCTTTAAAGACAAAGAACCATTAGTAACATCTCAGAAAAGGAGATTAATAATATAGAGGCTAAAAAATATATAGTATTTATCTAAAGAATCAACAAAAGTTAGTTCAGGCACTCTACTTTTTGTGACCAAACTCTTTTTGTGTCAAACTTTTTGTGACCACATGGACTACAGCATGCCAGGTTTCCCTGTCCATCACCAACACCTGGAGTTTGCTCAAACTCATGTCCATTGAGTCATAGATGCCATCCAACCATCTCATCCTCTCTTGTCCCCTTCTCCTCCTGCCTTCAATCTTGCCCAGCATCAGGGTCTTTTACAATGAGTCTGTTCTTCTCATCAGGTGGCCAAAGTATTGTAGTTTCGGCTTCAGCATCAGTTCTTCCAATGAATATTCAGGATTGATTTCCTTTAGACCAACTGGTTTGATCTCCTTGGAGTCCAAGGGACTCTCAAGGGTCTTCTCCAAAACCAGAGTTTAAAAGTTTCAATTCTTTGGCCCTCAGCTTTCTTTATGGTCCAACTATCAGATCCACACATGACTACTGGAAAAACAAAAACAAAAACATAGCTTTGACTAAATGGACCTTAGTTACCAAACTAATATCTTGGCTTTTTAATATGCTGTCTAGATGGTCATAGCATTTCTTCCAAGGAGCAAATATCTTTTATTTTACATGGAAACAACCTCGATGTCCATCAACAGATGAATGGATAAGCAAGCTGTGGCATATATACACAATGGAGTATTACTCTGCCATTAAAAAGAATAAATTTGAATCAGTTCTAATGAGATGGATGAAACTGGAGCCTATTATACAGAGTGAAGTAAGCCAGAAAGAAAAACACCAATATAGCATACTGACACATATATATGGAATTTAGAATGATAGTAATGATGACCCTGTATGTGAGACAACAAAAGGACACAGACATAGACAATGGACTTTTGGCCTCA
>SJYV01050598.1:938340-1047642 GCA_006410875.1 Neotragus pygmaeus | reverse complement strand
TAGAAAGATAGTAATGATGACCCTGTATGTGAGACAACAAAAGGACACAGACATAGACAATGGACTATTGGCCTCAGAGGGAGTAGGAGAGGGCGGGATGATCTGGGAGAATGGCATTGAAGCATATATACTATTATGTAAGAAACGAATCACCAGTCTATGTTTGATACAGGATGCAGGACGCTTGGGGCTGGTGTACGGGGATGATCCAGAGAGACGTTGTGGGGTGGGAGGTGGGAGGGGGATTCGGGATTGGGAGCTTGTGTGCACCTGTGGTGGATTCGTGTCGATGTATGGCAAACCCAATAGAGTATTGTAAAGTTAAATTTAAAAATAAATAAATAAATAAATTTAATTTTAAAAAAAAAAAGTCACCACGGAACTACTTCTCTGAACTATATTGGTCAGTAGGATTCCTGGATAATTCCCAATAGGCTGGTGTCACTGGAAGGGAGGGCTTAGTACCTCTAACCAGACAGTTGAATTTGAGACCCTTTCAGGGTTACATGTTGTAATAAACGGGCAGAAAATTTTCAACAATTTCAAGTCATTGTTATAAGACCCATTGAATATAAGCAAATATATCTTACTATCTAAACACATACTGCTCCCAACAGTTTCTTTTAATGCAGTTGAAACATTAAAAATAAAGCTTTTTTTTTTTCCTCTTAGGACTTTGGAGTGCAAGCAGATGTATGAAAGAAATGCACTGCTATTGTGATATTCTAGAACACCAACAGCAATCTTGATTTTTACAATAATTTACCTTTCTTTGAATTTTTTTTTTACCATAAACAGTTATTAAAGAAGATACTTTCATTTTGAAATGTTCTTATCTCAGTGAAGAGGGCTATATTATTCTTTTTGAGAATCTTAAAACAGTGGGCCCTTGAAATAGATACTACAATTTAAAAAAATTTCAGCTGAAATATCCTACTAAAGGTTGAATTTTAATCCCCATAGCTGGACAGCTGAAACCCTCCTTTTTGCATATCAATTAGATGGAGCTGCTCATCATTCTACCTTATGGTGTTACAATTCACAGATGGTTACTCCAGGGATGGATGCATTTCAGTAACAGTTTGAAATGCCCCTGGGTAATAAAGAGTGTAAATGATTGCTATGTCTTTGAAATAATGTGGACTGTTAGTGGCTGATAGGGTACAGCTGTGGACAAAGTTCACATTTGCTTTTAGGCCCTGTCTGCATTGTGAATTAAATAAATTTAAAAATATGTTGATTAACTGGAAAAAATAACAATAAATTGTATTCCAGATACTTGATTTTAAGAAAACAACTTTTTTTCATTGCATTTCAAGTAAGAAAAGCAAAAAGGTTAATTTTGCAGATGATCATTTCTCTGCCTAACTGCAGAAACAATATGGGGTAAAATGCTTGAATTAGGGGAAAGCCTTAAATGGGTTCATTTTAACTGGATGCAGAATAAAGCAAGGGGTTTATCCACAGTACAGATATTATTTAGTGTATGATTAAGTTAATTTATAGTACCAGGCTATGCTGAACTATATACAGGATATCAAATACTTTCCTTCTCTTAAGAAACTGAAAATCTGCTTTGATAGAAAAGAGTCATGCATACAAGACAAAACATAATAAAGTATTAGGTTACAAGCAGTGCAGGCCATAAGACCCCAGGAATTTGAGGAGAGGAAAGGAGAATATGAGTGAGCTACATTCATTGGAAAAGCTTTGAGGAGAAAGTGGGCCTTGAGGGAAGTTAAAAAAGACCTACTTTTTTGAGACCAGTAAGGTCATGGAGTGAACACAAATGTGACAAAGGAAACACTAGCTACTCAGAGTTCAGGGCTCACTTGCAGGAATAGTGATCAGCAGTGAATGTCAGAGTAAGAAACCTGACCTTGAGCTGACAGACCTGAGGAGGCTGTTTGTTCACAAAGGAAGGTTTTAAGTGGTATTTAAAGAACAGATCTAACAATGGTGAGTAAGATAAACTGGAGTGGAGACCAGAGCAGTAATTCTTAACCCAGGGTACACATCGGAATTACCTAGAAACATTTCTGCTCTAAATCTTGCCTTTATTTTTCAAGATCACTCCAGATATTGTGATTGTAATGGAGCTCAGAGTAATTCTTCAAGTAATTCTGTTATGATTCGTGTCTGAGCTACTTAACTAAACGAGAAGTTTTTAAAAAACAAAACAAATGCCCCTCCCCCCCAAAAAAAAACCCCAACAACAACAAAACCCTCTTGGGAGAACCCCAAGACATTTCAATGAGAATACGTAGCCATGGCAACAGGAATGGAGAAGAAGGAATTATTCCTACAGTCACGACATAGGAAAACTCAACTGGACTTGGTAATGGGACTCAATGAAGGAGAAGTTGCCAAAGATGAATGAGTTCATGGTATTAAACATAGGTAACTGGGAAAATTTCACTGGCATTGATAAAATTATGGGAATATTAGTAATTGAACGACATGAAGCCACAGAGTTGTCACTCAGTTGGCATCTGTGTCTAACAAAAAATGCTTAAATGAAAGGTCAAGCCTAGACACATGCCTCCTTAATAAGATGTTGGAAAAACTCATGAAGCAGAGTAAAAATGAAGAGCAGAGGCCAAGGGCTAACCTAGGTCCCTATTCACAGAGGGGAGAGATAAAGAGCATTTGGGGAAATTTGGAAGAAGAGACTTAAAATGAGAATGAGGGAAAAGAATGTCATAGAAGTTCAGAGAAGAAGGAAGTAATTTTAAAGTGTTATGGATCATCCCCATGCACCAGCCCCAAGCATCCTGCATCCTGCATCAAACATAGACCGGCACCTCGTTTCCTACATGATAGTATACATGCTTCAAAACCAATACAGTAATGTAAAGTAGAATAAAGTAAAAATTTAAAAATAATAATAACAAAAATGGGTTTTTTTTAAATAAATAAAAGTAAACTGTGGAAATTTAAATTGGCTTTTCTCTCTGTTAAGAGAACAAAGTTTTGTTAAAATGTTGATCTGCTTTGATAGCAGATTTTAAGTTTCTTTACCTTTTGAGTGATTTGCCTCTGTATTTCCCTCTGATATATTTTATTGTCACATTGGTTAAGTGAATAAGTATTTTTTCACAGTGACCTATGATCCTATTTGACCAAGAATTTTAAAACTTCTTTGATATTTTTTGACAGACTCTCAAAATAAAATTGTAATGAAGTTTTAAAAAAATAAATAAATAAAGTGTTATGTCCAGAACACGCAACACTGAAAAAACAATATTCCTGACTTTAAGATAAGGTCCGTGATGAACGTGGAGACTTTACCAAAAATCTTAAGAGTAGGTTAAGTTTTGAATCATGTCTCTGATTTTAAGCACTAGGAATCTGGTAAGTGTTAACTGCTTTAAGGTTTTGAATTTCTACTCCTGTCAGGTGGGCTTTGTGGACTGACTTAAGAGCAGTTTACTATGAAGCTTCTCGAATGAATTGAAGAATCTGCTCTCAGACCCAGGTGTCAGATGAGCACTCAAATCTAACCAGATATAGCTGTGCATTTCTTTGATGATATTATTACTATATGAAGTAGGTTTGATTTCTTTAGAGGAAAAAAAAAAGAAATAAAAGATTAGGATATATGCTTGTTTATATCCTTAAACAGGAGAAATAACTCCTTAAACAGGAGAACTTATTCTCACTTGGCTCATATTTCTGTTTTCTCAGGACTAGGTCCCAGAAGCCATGTTTGCACACACAAATCTCCCTGGTTATAGCTAAATGGACTGACTGCTTATCCCAGGTGGACCAACCCATTTCTCTCTCACTGGCAGGTGCAACTGGGATTTGCACTAGCCTCTGCCAACTGCTTAAACTAAAGACATCTAGTCTCAGGAACTGTGGAGCATCCACTTTTCACCATGGAAAGTGAAAGTTAAAGTTAGTCACTAAGTCATGTCCGACTCTTTGTGACCCCATGGACTGTAGCCCACCAGGCTTCTCTGTCCATAGAATTCTCCAGGTAAGAATTCTGAAGTGGGTTGCCATTTCCTTCTCCAGGGGATCTTCCCGAACCAGGGATCAAACCCAGGTCACCCACATTGTGAAAGACTATTTACCAACTAAGCCACCAGGGAAGCCTTGGAGAAGCCTTCCACCATGAAGAAAACAGCAAACCGGAGGCAGGAAAGAGAGGCAGAGTTGGGGACTCCCCTCAGCGTGAGTCCACTCAGATATTCACTGTGACTCAGCTGCTCTCAGGGCCTCCTCCTCTTCCTTCTACAGCCTCTGCTTCCACAGCTGGCACTTCTGTTCCTCCCTGTCTCACAAACTCCCAGGAGGAGAATCTGCTAAAGCTTGGTTAGTCATCACCCAACACACAGTAACCACAATGTACAGTTAAAAGCCTAAGGATGCCTGGAAATATGACCATCACAAAGCTATGACAAACCTAGAGAGTGTATTAGAAATCAGAGACATCATGTTGCTGACCAAGGTCTGTATAGTCAAAGCTATGATTTTTCCAATATTCATGTACGGATGTGATAGTTGGACCATAAAGAAGGCTGAGTGCCAAAGAATTGATGCTTTCAAATTGTAGTGCTGTAGAGTCCCTTGGACTGCAAGGAGATCAAAGCAGTCAATCCTAAAGGAAATCAACTCTGGATATTCACCGGGACTGTTGACCTGATGCTAAGAGCCGACTCATTAGAAAAGATCCTGATGCTGGGAAATACTGAAGGCAGGAGGAGATGAGGACAACAGAGGATGAAATGGTTGGATGGCATCATCAATTCAATAAACATGAGTTTGAACAAGCTCTGGCATGCTGCAGTCCACGGGGTTGCAAAGAGTTGGATATAACATAGCAACTAAACAATAACAACACACTGTTACATGCTTTGAGCAGAAATTCCCAGACACATAAATCTCAGTATTCTTTTACATCAAGGAAATTTTATATCTTTAAGCAACTGTGTCTGCTCCATTTTTCTGACAATGCCACCACCATCTGTTTTGATGCCTACAGTAAAGACATAAGCCAGAGGACCCTACATTTTTGGGGAATATTTGCTGAAGTACAAAGATTTATCATAATTGCTGAGAAGCACAGTGCAGTTTATATGAAGATTACAAGTAAGAGCTATAATGAAAATGACAGGGAAATGCTCAGAAAGAAGAGTCACAGAATTTATTTGAGTCTTGTCTGCTTCCTTCGCTATGGAAAGGGCTCTCCTCTTTAGACTACTGTCTCTAAACAACAGCCAGCATAGTCTTATCTATTTCATAAGATACAAGAAAACCTCTTCTCTAGTGGGATAGACTATCATACACTCAGCACACACCATGGACCCAACCAAGGTTTCTGTATCAGGCTGTGCAGACTTGCATTGCATAACATCTGAGGTAGCATTTCTATCACTACTCTGCAAAGCTGTTCAACACAGTAGCCCTGAAATTACATGTCTATAGCATGGGAATGCAAAAACAGGAATTCAGAGATGTTAACAAGCACTACATGGGTGCAGCTAAAGATAAGCATCTTCCTGGGTGTCCTTTCAGATCATCATTCTCTCTGTTCAGCCCCAAAGCCCAGTTCTTCTAATCCCTATCTTTATCCACATACCTTTCTAAAACTGACTAGGGCAACTCTTAGGATCATCCTGTTTGTACACAGCAAACCAAGCTAAATTCTCCAGGTCGAGAAGAAAATACATGCATTTTCTTGTATTTCTTTTGACAAAACTTTCAGACAGACCAAAATGCTAGGACTACTGCAGAATCTCAAACTGGTTACTCACGTGTCTTAAGATCATGTGACCAGAATTCTTCCAAGTTAGACAGGGTCAATGTTTTTGCCTTTATTCTTGTTTTGCATCTTTTAAATTCTGACATTAGTTTTTTCTTGGTTCACCTAAAGCCCCAATTTTATTTCTACATTTCAGATGATTTTTTGACAGTACCTCTCTGACAAAGCACACAAATTTAGCAGCATAAAACAATATTTATTTCTTGACTTCAGAAAAAAAAGTGGTTTGTCAGATAATACATATAGAAACATATAAAAGGCAGACTGGATTATTAAGTAATGTGGCTTATGCAACTTATTACAAAGCTACATGCATTATTAAATAATGTCAATATACAAGAACATATAGCTGTATAAATGCTATCATTCATAAGAAACCAGCCCATCACCACAGAGAAAATCTTTATTGATGATCAACACTGACTCCAATACTACCCAGGATCTATACTTAATACGTGTTTAGGAGCATCATTCAAAGGATGATTCAGAAGACCTATTCAGAGGACCATGCTATAGAAATGGCCTGGCTCATGCAATTGAGCACAAGGAGACACAATGCAATATGGGAACAATTATGACATTTACAACTGATTAGTCATTCAAGTAATATCTGTTTCACATTTTTACTATTACAGAATTAAGTCTTACTATATTAAATTTTATCATTTTTAGAAAAATAACTAACATGTAATTGGCCAGTGGAAGGCCTTATGGTGAAATGGAGGAATCTCTCCAGGAAAGTGCCTACCTGCCTGCAGGCCTAGAGATCTTAACAAGGAGCATAACTTGATGAATCTTATGATCTAGGTTACGAGTCGTGGATGAGGAAATCATCCCTTTCCAGACTCATTCAGGCTCATGATACTCTGGCACACAAATTAAACCCACAGGAGATTGATGCACAAAACCAGAACAATTTTTTTTTTGCCTTACGGCATTATGGGATCTTAGTACCCCAACCAGGGATAGGGCCCAATGCCCCCTGCACTGGAAGCATGAAGCATTAACCACTGGACCACCACGAAGTTCTTAGACATTTATTTTACAGTAAAACTTAAAGAACTGCCAAGAGGCCAGGGAAAGACATCAGTAGAAAAATCACATTTTCTCTTCAAAGCCAAGCTCTCCAGAAACTAACCAAGTATGCAGGTTGGGAGAGCATGGATGAAAAGTCAGCATGAGATCTGCCTGCTTTAAATGTAATTGCATCAGACCCTAACAATCCAATACACCTGTCTCCACAGCACAGGTCTCTTAGGAGAACTGACCACTACAGGGCCCAGGCAGGGTACCCACCCCTGCTCAGATCTTGGATAGACATGGCAAACAACTGCTTCCAGATCCTTTTGGTTCTTTGCTTCTTTTTTTTAAACAAAGCTACCTTGGATTGCTGCAGTCTTAATACAGATATTACTTTTTCTTAAGATTGTAGTCAAAGCTTGCTGGCTATGCTGTCTCTCTCAGATATTTCCTTCTCTTCTCTGGCCCTTTAAGTGTTTTTTTTTTTTAATTTGCACAATCATTAACAGCTGCTGTCAAAAGTTGCTTTTTTTCAATTTGCACATTGTATCCTTTATTTACATGTCTACATATAAAAATTAGTAAAACTTAAAACCAAATGTGACTTGTATAGGAATCTTTTAATTTGATTTATTTTTACACATTAAATAGTGAAACTATACAAATGGTTTTTCACAGCAGATTACGCATGGGTCCATTTAGACTTGCTCTCAAAGTGCTGCTGATACTTAAGTGCTGCCTGAGATGGCAGCTGTTAATCACAGAGCCAGTTACTCACTGCCCACATTCACTAAGCCATTGTGCATTTATGTTTCAAGAAAACTTGAAAAAGCTTTAAAAAAAACTATCACCATGGAAACTATAAAGATAGTAGCCTTGAAGCAGACGTTAGAAAGCAAAACAAAAGAAAGAAACGGAGTGAGCAGTGAACAATGAACTTGAATGATTTTAATCACAAATCATTTAAATAGCACAGAAATTCTCCTTGGTAAATCTTAACTACCAAGAAATAGGAAGTTTAGCTGTCTAAAAGGTAATCAAATATCCAAAATGGTGGCCAAGGAAAAAAAAATCATCACCCAATTGCCCTTTTAGTAAAATGAGAGCTGGATTTCAGAATTCAGAATTCTGCTCATGTTCCTGTGAACCTCCAATCCAGATGCTTTCTAGCTCTGATATTTTCTGGCCTCTCTCAGCTTTGGTTTTTCTCATGAAACATTTGAAGTGTTTTCTCTTGAAACACTTCCCACGTTGGTTTCCATTCAACACTCCCACTTGGTCCTTCCCACAGCTCTCCTTTCCCTGCATCCTCTTCCTCCACCAGCTCTGAGGACGGTGACCCCCAAGACTCCATCTATAGCTCTTTCCTTTTTCCTCTGCTTTCATCCCATTCACTCCATGACTCCAAGAATGACTTATATGCAATAATTTGACATCATATATTGCACAATCAGAGCAAGATACATGTTAATGGCTCCTTATTGTTAATTTTCTTGCTTTTTCATTTGGCGAGATTCCGAAGTGTATTTGCACTAGCCTGTTCAGTACTGTTCACTACCTTCACTCGAATGTCTTAAACTCCATGTATTCAAAACATTTTTTTCTTAGCCTCAGACCTTTTCTCCTATGTTTTCTACTCCGGTTGATGACCTCTTCATCCACCTGCTTTCCCAAGTTGAAAATCTGGAAGCCAACGTGGCTGTGATGCACTACTGGCCAAGAGTGACTAAAAAAACAGCCATTGTTAGCAAAAATGTGCAAGCTGGTTGATAAATAAGCCTGACATACAACTGTTAACTTATACATACGGTATAATTAGGAAGAAGATTGAAAGAGAAGAAAGGATGGGTTATGAGAGAGCCTTTACTTCTATGTGTATGTCATTTGTAATTATAAACATGGAAAGGTGATTAATTCCATTTTTCCTACTCTAAGTGCTAGGAAGACAGAACTCACGCCTGTTTTGCTCATCTTTGTGTGGCTAGCACCTATACAGTGTTTCACATATAATAGGTACTTAGTAAACTCCTGCTGGGATATATAATTGCTAACGCAATTAGGTGAAAACACAATTGATCTCTACTTTCACTTGTCAAATTAGATAAAAGTAGGCTTACAGAATGCCAATATATAATATCAGTCTAATACCACCACAAAAAAGGAAAAGAGGTCTAGTAGGACAATTAAAACTTTCTCAGCACATCTGCTGAGTCTTGAGTTCATCATTTGACCAGAAATTTCTCTATTTCACTAGCTCAAAGACTCAAATTGTGACAATGATCTTCACTTCAGCAAAACTGAACTAGCTTTCAGGGTCATTTCAAAGATTCAGTTCAGTTCAGTTCAGTTAACTCGCTCAGTCGTGTCCGACTCTTTGTGACCCCATGAATCGCAGCACGCCAGACCTCCCTGTCCATCACCAACTCCCGGAGTTCACTCAAACTCATGTCCATCGAGTCAGTGATGCCATCCAGCCATCTCATTCTCTTTCGTCCCCTTTTCCTCCTGCCCCCAATCCCTCCCAGCATCAGAGTCTTTTCCAATGAGTCAACTCTTCACATAAGGTGGCCAAAGTACTGGAGTTTCAGCTTTACTATCATTCCTTCCAAAGAAATCCCAGGGGTGATCTCCTCCAGAATGGACTGGTTGGATCTCCTTGCAGTCCACAGGTCTAAATGTCTCTGTTATCAGATTTCCTGGACATCAATAGATCAGAAAGGTATGACACAAGCAAAATATCTAATCAAAATCTTTGAACTTGTGGAAAAATAAAAAGAACTAAGAGAAAGAAGCTTCTTTGAAACCATTTCACCCAAATACCCACTGGAGGAGGAACTGGCTCCCCGTTCTCTATGTCCAAAGCTGACAACTCAGACTGGAAGAAGGTAAATATTACATGAATATTTACGTACAAGGATGAGCATGTCTATAAGTGAATTCTTATAATTTATAAATATGCATAAAATAGAAATCTGCTGTCTTCTAGCACTTTCGTCACTTAGAAATAATATTCATCTAGCTGTAAAACAATCAAATGAAAAAACCTCTCCGTAACACATCAAATCTAACTGAACCTCAACGTTTATCAAGCTGGCCCTTCAAGATCAGTTCAAACTGTTTTCTCTGTGTAAAATTATAGGTTCTCTGTGCTCCTAAAACATTCTTCACATTATGGTGTATTATAAGAATGTATTATAATGATTTTAGCATCTCCCTCCTCCTCTTCTCTTCTCAGATTCAGTTCAGTTCAGTCTCTCAGTCGTATCTGACTCTTTGCGACCCCATGAACTGCCGCACAGCAGGCCTCCCTGTCTATCCCAGTGTCCACCCAAACCCATATACATTGAGTCAGTGATGCCATCCAACCATCTCATCCTCTGTTGTCCCCTTCTCCTCCTGCCCTCAATCTTTCCCAGCTCTTTTCAAATGAGTCAGCTCTTCGCATCAAGTGGCCAAAGTATTGGAGTTTCAGCTTGAACATCAGTCCTTCCAATGAACACCCAGGACTGATCTCCTTTAGGATCTACTTAAAGATGTTCAGGATCTCCTATGTAATAACATGGTGTCTGGTAACTTAATTGGTAACCCCTAATTGAAGAAAGTAGGGAAAACCACTAGAACATTCAGGTATGACCTAAATCAAATTTCTTATGATTATACAGTGGAATTGAGAAATAGATTTAAGGGCCTAGATCTGATAGACAGAGTGCCTGATGAGCTATTGATGGAGGTTTGTGACACTGTACAGGAGACAGGGATCAAGACCGTCCCCATGGAAAAGAAATGCTTTTTTGCATGGGGAGGCCTTACAAATAGCTGTGAAAAGAAGAGAAGCGAAAAACAAAGGAGAAAAGGAAAGATATAAGCATCTGAATGCAGAATTCCAAAGAATAGCAAGGAGAAATAAGAAAGCCTTCCTCAGTGATCAATGCAAAGAAATAGAGGAAAAGAACAGAATGGGAAAGACTAGAGATCTCTTCAAGAAAATTAGAGATACCAAGGGAACATTTCATGCAAAGATGGGCTCGATAAAGGACAGAAATGGTCTGGACCTAACAGAAGCAGAAGATATTAAGAAGAGGTAGCAAGAATACACAGAAGAACTGTACAAAAAAGATCTTCANTGATCAATGCAAAGAAATAGAGGAAAATAACAGAATGGGAAAGACTAGAGATCTCTTCAAGAAAATTAGAGATACCAAGGGAACATTTCATGCAAAGATGGGCTCGATAAAGGACAGAAATGGTCTGGACCTAACAGAAGCAGAAGATATTAAGAAGAGCAGGCAAGAATACACAGAAGAACTGTACAAAAAAGAAGTAGCTTAGTCCTGTGTATTTGTCTTTGTTGTGTAACAAAATAGTGGCTTAAATCCTTTTGCTGAACTATGTAGTTTCTGCAAGCCTTCCTTGAGCAGGGGCTGTGTGGTACTGGAGCTGAGCTACTGTGAGGAGATACCCCACATCCACATCCAAGGGCAGAGAATCAAGATTGCTGGGAGAAATATCAATAACCTCAGGTATGCAGATGATACCACCCTTATGACAGAAAGCGAAGAACTAAAGGGTCTCTTGATGAAATGAAAGAGGAGAGTGAAAAAGTTGGTTTAAAATTCAACATTCAAAAACTAAGATCATGTCATCTAGTCGCATCAATTCATGGCAAATAGATGGGGAAACAATGAAAACAGTGAGAGATTTTATTTTTCTGGGCTCAAAATCACTGCAGATGGTGACTGAAGCCACGAAAGTAAAAGACGCTTGCTCCTTGGAAGAAAAGCAATGATCAACCTAGATAGCATATTAAAAAGCAGAGACATTACTTAGCCAACAAAGGTCCACCTAGTCAAAGCTATGGTTTTTCCAGTGGTCATGTATGGATGTGAGAGTTGGACTATACAGAAAGCACTGAAGAATTGATGCTTATGAACTGTGGTGTTGGAGAAGACTCTTGAGAGTCCCTTGGACTGCAAGGAGATCCAAGCAGTCCATCCTAAAGAAAATCAGTCCTGAATATTCATTGGAAGGAGTGATGTTGAAGCTGAAACTCCAATACTTTNGGTAAAGCATTCCTTACTTTACATATGATGCCCCGAGTGCCACATACATGGTAATGTATCACAGAAAAGAACTGAAAATAGTTGAGCAGATTATAGAGCGATCCTAAAAGTTTACACAAAGCTAAACATTGCCTCCCTTCTAGTCCACTTATTTTCCTTTAATTTGATCTTGGCTCTATTATCTTTCTGTAATCCTGTGTGACATCAGTTTAAGTGTTCCAATTAACTACATATACCTCTTTAAATAGCTCTGCAACATTTTAGAACATTCAGTCTTTTTCATGAGATTCAATATATCCTACATTTTTCTCACAAAATGCTCACTTTCCTGAGCTATATTAAACACCTTATAACAGGTGTATGTATAACTGAAGACCCTAAAATGTCAAGTTTACTTTAAAAAAAAAATGCATAGAGAACGTTTTGGAAAACTTAGTAGTACTTATTAGATATTACAATGTATAGGATTTGTTTCCTTCAGACTATAAAATATTTAATCTTTATTACTGGTTATTATTTTCAGGTCTGAATCACTTTTTAATTATCTGAGATCTGATTGACATTAGAGAAATAGACTTAAGTTTTCTGACCAAAACTGGGCCATGGGTCTTCCAAAATACAACCCTTATATACTCAACAAAGTTATCAAATTTCTGTGCCACAAAATAGAACTCTAACAGACCTACAGGAAATAAACTTTTATTATAATACAGTATGTTAAAATTAAGGTGCTGTTCATCATGCCCTAGGTCATCTGGCCTTTACCAAGTAGGCATCATGTCTGGAAACCACACTCTGCCAAGATGCTTAGACACTTCCCAGTGAATCTGCTCCAAACTATACTTTTGGTCAGGAATTAATACTTCTTCCATAATGGATAACTGTGACAGGCGGCCCCCACACATCTTCACAAACTCAACAAAGGCACTACATGAGACTTCACATTCCCCTAGTCCAATAGCTGACAAATTTTTACAACGTTCTGCAATGCGAATTAGCTCTTCATCAAGTGGCCGTAATCCATTAGCACACACTACTAGTTCAACTAGTCTAGGGCATGTCATTCCCACGCGGCCAAGCACATCTTTGCTTACTGATCTCCCAAAGTAAAGATGGGTGGCAGGTATTTCATACCGAAAGAATGGATCAAATTCCTCTTCATATAAAAAAAAATACATCACTAAGTTCACTTTGGGTGAATGTCTGATAAAAGCATCCCAGCTGCTCTTCTGAATGGTGTGGAAGTGAGTCTGTCCCGGATTCTCACTGACTACGTCAATGCGCAAATGTTCTAATCGAACATGTTTTTCAGAAGATAAAGCAAGCAGTAATTCATCACTTAACAAGTGGTAATTCAGGGCCAGTTCACGTAAGCCATGACACTGATCAGCCACACACAGGATACCTTGGAAGAAAAAAGACCCAATTACTTATAAAGTTGTGTTCATCATCTGTTTGAAAATGTAATTAAGTACGTGTCCTACAATAAGATTTCACCACATTTGCTATACAACTTATAAAAGTTAGGTGCACCGATTGAACCCGCAGAAAGTCATACACACAGATTTATTTGATCACTGAAAAGAGGCTATGAGACATTTTCTAACATTCAAAAATCTAATAATGAAAAAAAGATAAAATCAGATATAATGAATTATATTAACAATAAGAAATATCTGAGAAAAAATTTTAAGAAGATTTCCATCAAATGAGCAGTTTAACCTCTAATACAGGCTTGTCAAATTTCTAAGAAAAAAAATACAGAGATATCACTAGATGAATGAAAAGAAAATTGCTCAGTTAACATTAATGGAAATATACATTATAATTTTTAAAGCTCTAACATTCTCAGAAAGCTCTTAACCATTCTTTAACTGGTTCCTATACTTCAGGCACTGTGCTTCAAAACTACCCAAAACCCCGAGCAGGAGCCAGTTTTACCAAAGGTTGGTTTCTGATCTCTGAAGTGGCCTATTGTAAGAACTCTGCCCCAAAGAGACACCCTGATACTACTACATAAATGACAAACTCAAGCCATTTCTTTCCAGTGTTTAGAAACAAGGATAGGAAACAAAACACACAATGTATGAGCTTCTGTTTATTGTACAAGTATGACATGTCAGGTCCTAGATAGATAGATAGATTGTAGGATACTACAAGTACCCACCCCCCCAAAAAAAAATCTAGAAAAATAAATATCTTTTCTATTTTAAGGTTGAGTCAGCGATCATCGAAAAAGCAATAGAGTTCCAGAAAAATATCTATTTCTGCTTTATTGACTAAGCCAAAGCCTCTGACTGTGTAGATCACAATAAACTGTGGAAAATTCTGAAAGAGATGGGAATACCAGACCACCTGACCTGCCTCTTGAGAAATCTGTATGCAGGTCAGGAAGCAACAGTTAGAACTGGACATGGAACAACAGACTGGTTCCAAATAGGAAAAGGAGTATGTCAAGGCTGTATATTGTTACCCTGCTTATTTAACTTCTATGCAGAGTACATCATGAGAAACGCTGGGCTGGAAGAAACACAAGCTGGAATCAAGATTGNAGCAAGAGAGTTCCAGAAACACATCTATTTCTGCTTTATTGACTGTGCCAAAGTCTTTGACTGTGTGGATCACAATAAACTGTAGAAAATTCTGAAAGGGATGGGAATACCAGACCATCTGACCTGCCTCTTGAGAAACCAATAGGCAGGTCAGGAAGTAACAGTTAGAACTGGACATGGAACAGACTGATTCCAAAGAGGAAAAGGAGTACGTCAAGGCTATATATTGTCACCCTGCTTATTTAACTTATATGCAGAGTACATCATGAGAAACGCTGGGCTGGAAGAAGCATAAGCTGGAATCAAGATTGCCGGGAGAAATATCAATAAGCTCAGATATGCAGATGACACCACCCTTATGGCAGAAAGTGAAGAGGATCTAAAAAGCTGTTGTTTTAGTTGCTAAGTCATGTCCAGTGCTTTTGCTTCCCCATGAATCACAGCCCACCAGGTTCCTCTGTCTATGGGATTTCCCAGGCAAGAATACTGGAATGGGTTGCCATTTCCTTCTCCATGGTTCTTGTCGACTCAGGGATTGAAGCCAAGGCTCCTCATTGGCAGGTGGAGTCTTTACCACTGAGTCATGGGGAAAGCCCAGGATCATGGTATCTGAATACAAAAGAGGAGGACTCTGAGCTCTGAGATGGCTTATAATGCAGCTTGGCCTCTCTTGCAGGAGAATGGGGAGGGGTATCAGAAATATGAAGTAGACAACATGATTCTGAGTAATTTGGATTAATATTTGAATCTTAATGAAGGAAATAAACACCTAAACTTGCTGTATAAAAAGGTTTCAGTAGATGAGAGATTTTTTTGACATTGTTATGCAAGTAGACAGTAAATTAACCTGTTTTGATTAATGAAAGCAATTACTAAATGCTGTTAGCCTAAATGGATTCATTTTACTATCTAACATCTCTGGGTGATTTGTCAAGTGGCCCAGATATAGCTAGAGGCTATCTGACAAAATATTTCTTGTATCTCAGAAAGTATATTTTGCTGATTTAAACCATAATATTTGGCATTCACCCCAAGGACTAGGGGAGAAGGCAATGGCAACTGACTCCAGTACTCTTGCCCAGAGAATCCCATGGATGGCGACGCCTGGTGGGCTGCCATCTATGGGGTCGCACAGAGTCGGACACGGCTGAGCAACTTCACTTTAATTATTCACTTTCATGCATTGGAGAAGGAACTGGCAACCCACTCCAGTACTCTTGTCTGGAGAATCCCAGGGACAGAGGAGCCTGGTGGGCTGCTGTCTATGGGGTCGCACGGAGTCAGACACGACTGATGTAACGTAGCAGCAGCAGCAGCCAAGGACTAGAATTCAGAATATACATAAAAAACTCCTAAGTCTTTTTTTTTTTTTAAAGACAGATTACCTAATATTTCAAATGGCTAAAGAGTTAAACAGGCATTTCATAAAATAGGAAATTCAAAATTATGCAATACCTGGGGTGGAGAAATTGCAATGGAGGAGGGGCACAAAGGGAGATTCTGGGATGCTCACATACTCTATTCCCTGTATTCTATTCAATCACCTGGGTGGTGACTGCATGAATAGTGGCTTTATATTATTTATTAGACTGTACCTTTGTGTTTGTGTACTTTTCCTGTACATACAGCATATTTCACAGTTTAAGATGTTTTTTATATGCAGAGTACATCATGAGAAACACTGGACTGGAAGAAACACAAGCTGGAATTAAGATTGCCAGGAGAAATATCAATAACCTCAGATATGCAGATGATACCACTCTTATGGCAGAAAGTGAAGAGGAGCTAAAAAGCCTCTTGATGAAAGTGAAAGAGGAGAGTGAAAAAGTTGGCTTAAAGCTCAACATTCAGAAAACGAAGATCATGGCATCCGGTCCCATCACTTCATGGGAAATAGATGGGGAAACAGTGGAAACAGTGTCAGACTTTATTTTGGGGGGCTCCAAAATCACTGCAGATGGTGACTGCAGCCATGAAATTAAAAGATGCTTACTCCTTGGAAGGAAAGTTATGACCAACCTAGATAGCATATTGAAAAGCAGAGAAATTACTTTGTCAACAAAAGTCCATCTAGTCAAGGCTATGGTTTCTCCAGTGGTCATGTATGGATGTGAGAGTTGGACTGTAAAGAAAACTGAGCACCGATGAATTGATGCTTTTGAACTGTGGGGTTGGAGAAGACTCTTGAGTCTCTTGGACTGCAAGGAGATCCAACCAGTCCATCCTAAAGGAGATCAGTCCTGGGTGTTCATTGGTAGTACTGATGTTGAAGCTGAAACTCCAATACTTTGGCCACCTGAGGTGAAGTGCTGACTCATTTGAAAGACCCTGATGCTGGGAGAGATTGAGGGCAGGAGGAGAAGGGGACGCCAGAGGATGAGATGGTTGGATGGCATCACCAACTCAATTAACATGAGTTTGGGTAAACTCCGAGAGTTCGTGATGGACAGGGAGGCCTTGCGTGCTGCGGTTCATGGAGTCACAAAGAATCAGACATGACTGACCGACTGAACTGAATTGAACTGATGGGACTGGATGCCCTGATCTTCGTTTTCCAAATGTTTTGTTTTAAGGCAACTTTTTCACTCTCCTATTTCACTTTCGTCAAGAGGCTCTGTAGTTCTTCTTTGCTTTCTGCCATAAGGGTGGTATCATCTGCATATCTGAGGTTATTCATATTTCTCCTGCCAATCTTGATTCCAGCTTGTGCTTCATCCAGCCTGGCATTTGCCATGATGTACTCTGCATATTAGTTAAATAAGCAGGGTGGCAGTATACAGCTTTGACGTACTCCTTTCCCTATTTGGAACCAGTCCATTGTTCCATGTTCAGTTCTAACTGTTGCTTCTTGACCTGCATACAGATTTCTCAGGAAGGAGATAAGGTGGTCTGATATTCCCATCTCTTGAAGAATTTTCCAGTTTGTTGTCATCCACACAGTCAAAGGATTTGGCATAGTCAATAAAGCAGATGTAGATGTTTTTCTGGAACCCTTTTGCTTTTTTGATGATCCAACAGAGGTTGGCAATTTGATCTCTGGTTCCTCTGCCTCTTCTAAATCCAGCTTGAACATCTGGAATTTCACGGTTCACATACTGTTGAAGCCTTGCTTGGAGAATTTTGAGCATTACTTTGCTAGCGTTGAGATGAGTGGATCACCAACTCAATGGACATTAGTTTGAGTAAACTCCAGGAGTTGGTGATGGACAGGGAGAGCTGGCATGCTGCAGTCCATGGGGTCGTAAAGAGTCAGACATGACGAGCGACTAAACTGAACTGAGATGAGTGCAATTGTGTGGTAATTTGAACATTCTTTGGGATTGCCTTTCTTTGGGATTGGAATGAAGACTGACCTTTTCCAGTCCTGTGGCCACTGCTGAGTTTTTCAAATTTGCTGGCATATTGAGTACAGCACTTTCACAGCATCATCTTTTAGGATTTGAAATAGCTCAACTGGAATTCCATCACCTCCATTAGCTTTGTTCCTAGTCATGCTTCCTAAGGCCCACTTGACTTTGCACTTCAGGATGTCTGGCTTGAGGTGAGTGATCACACCATCATACTTATCTGGTTAATGAAGATAAATTTTGTATAGTTCTTCTGTGTATTCTTGCCACCTCTTAATATCTCCTGCTTCTGTTTGGTCCTTACCATTTCTGTCCTTTATTGTGCCCATCTTTGCATGAAATGTTTCCTTGGTATCTCAAATATTCTTGAAGCGATTTCTAGTCTTTCCCATTCTACTCTTTTCCTCTATTTCTTTGCATTGATCACTGAGGAAAGCTTTCTTATCTCTCCTTGCTTTTCTTTGAAACTCTGCATTCAGATGGATATATCTTTCCTTTTCTCCTTTACCTTTATCCTCTCTTCTTTTCTCAGCTATTTGTAAGGCCTCCTCAGACAACCATTTTCCCTTTTTGCATTTCTTTTTGGGGGCAGTGGTCTTTATCACTGCCTCCTGTACAATGTCATGAACCTTCATCCATAGTTCTTCAGGCACTCTATCAGATCTAATCCTTTGAATCTATTTGTCACTTCTGCTGTATAATTGTAAGGGATTTGATTTAGGTTATACCTGAATGGTCTAGTGGTTTTCCCTACTTTCTTCAATTTCAGTCTGGATTTGGCAATAAGGAGTTCATGACCTGAGCCNAGAAGGGGACGACAGAGGATGAGATGGCTGGATGGCATCACTGACTCAATGGACGTGAGTCTGAGTGAAATGTGGGAGTTGGTGATGGACAGGGAGGCCTGGCATGCTGCGATTCATGGGGTTGCAAGGAGTCAGACATGACTGAGCGACTGAACTGAACTGAACTGAACGGATGGGTTGGATTATATCCCGCCTAATAGATAGCTTGGATATGTTGGAGTCCTGATCCACAGGACCTCAGAATGTGACCTTATTTGGAGGCAGTGTCTTTATAGAGGTAATCAAGTTAAAATGAAGTCATCAGGGAAGGCCCTAGTCAACTGGTGTCTTTGTAAGGGGGAATTTGTGCACAGAGGTAGGCATAGGCACACTGAGAGAATGCGTGTGAAGATAAAGGGATGAAGGGTGCAACTGCCAGAAAATAGTCAGAAGCCAGGAGAGAGGAATGAAACATATTCTCTCTATCTGATAAAAGGAGCCAACCCTTTGACACCTTGATCTAAGACTTTTAACCTCCAGAGTTATGAAACTATACATTAATTAAGCCACCCAGTTTTTGTGACTTTGTTGCAGCAGCCCTAGCAAACTAATATAACATCATAATCCTCCCACCAAGAGGTAGAGTAAACTTCTTCCCTTTAATCTGAGTTGGCTTTGTGACTTTCTGTAGCCAATACAATGTGACAGAAATAATGAATTGGCAGTGCTGGGCCTAGGTTTTGTGTTTTTTTATCAGCTTTTTCCTGTAGTTGATATCTAATCNAAGAGGTAGAGTAAACTTCTTCCCTTTAATCTGAGTTGGCTTTGTGACTTTCTGTAGCCAATACAATGTGACAGAAATAATGAATTGGCAGTGCTGGGCCTAGGTTTTGTGTTTTTTTATCAGCTTTTTCCTGTAGTTGATATCTAATCTTATAGCTTTGTCATCAGAAAAGATGCTTGAAATAAGTTCAATTTTTAAAAATTTGCCAGGGATTGACTCATGGCCCAGGAGGTGATCTATCTTGGAGAATGTTCAATGCGCACTTGAGAAAAAAGTGAAATCTATTGTTTTGGGGTGAAATACTTGTATATATCAATTAGGTCCAACTGGTCCAACATATCATTTAGAGCTTGTGTTTCCCTACTTATTTTCTGTCTGGTTGATCTATCCATTGGTGTGAATATAGGATTGAAGTCCCCTACTATTACTGTGTTACTGTTGATTTCCCGTTTGATAGCTGTTAGCATTTGCCTTACATATTGTGGTGCTTGTATGTTGAGTGTGTATATATTTATAATTGTTATATCTTCTTCTTGAGTTGATCCCTTGATGATTATGTAGTGTCCTTCATTGTTTCTTGTTAACAGTCTTTAAGTCTATTTTATCTGATGTGAGAATTGCTACTACTTTTCTTTTGAGTTCCGTTTGCATGGACTATCTTTTTCCAGCCCCTCACTTTCAGTCTGCATGTGTCCCTAGGAACGAGGTTGTTCTCTTATAGACAGAATATATGTTTTTGCATTCATTCAGCCAATCTGTGCCTTTTGGTTGGAGCATTTAGCCCATTTACATTTAAGGTAGTGTAATTATTGATATGTATGACCCTGTTACCATTTACTTTACGTTTTGGGTTTGTTTTGTATGCCTTTTCTTTTTGTGTTTCCTGTCTAGAGGTGTTCCTTTAGTGTTTGTGTAGATGTGGTTTGGTGGTGCTGAATTCTCTTAACTTTTGCTTGTCTGTGAAGCTTCTGATTTCCCCTTTGAATATGAATGAGATCCTTGCTGAATAATCTTTGTTGTAGGTTTTTCCCTTTTAATCTCTTTAACTGTATTCTCCTATTCCCTTCTGGCTTGCAGAGTTTTTGTTGAAAGATCAGCTGTTCGCTTCGTTAGCCTTGTAGCTGTCAGGGATCTGCTTGTATGTTATTTGTTGCTTTTCCTTGCTGCTTTTAATATTTGTTCTTTGTGCTTAATTTTTGTTAGCTTGATTAATACGTGGCTTGGCAAGTTTCTCCTCAGGTTTCTCCTGTATGGGACTCTCAGGGCTTTTTAGACTTGGTTGGCTATTTCCTTTCCTGTTTTAGGGAAGTTTTCAACTATAATCTACTCAAATATTTTCTCATGCCCTTTCATTTGTTTTCTTCTGGGATCCCTATGATTCAAATGTTGGAGCACTTCACATTGTTCCAGAGATCTTTGAGATTGTTCCCATTACTTTTTATTTTTACTGTGTTCGTTTCAGTTATTTCCACCATTGTATCTTCCAAGCTCACTTATCTGTTCTTCTGCCTCAGTCATTCTTTTGCTGGTTCTCTACAGTGTATTTTTAATATCAGTTATTATGTTGTTCGTTGTTGATTATTTACTCTTTTCTAAGTCCTTGTTAAACATTTCTTGCATCTTTTTGATTCATGCCTCCAGTCTATTTATCTGTGCCTTCATTTTATTTTCAAGATTTTGGATCATCTTTACTATTATTACTCTGACTTCCTTTTCAGGTTGATTGCTTGATTCCTCTTCATTAATTTGGTCTTGTAAGTTTTTATCATATTCTTTCACCCACTGCATTTTTCTCTGCCTTTTCGTTTTATTTAATTTACTGTGTTTTGGGTCTCATTTCTGTAAGCTGGAAGGTCACAGTTCTTCTTACTTATGGAATCTGTCCCCCTGGGTGGGATTGGGCCAGGGCTTTGTGATGGTTTCCTGGTTGGGAGGACTAGTGCCTGTACTCTGGTAGATGGGGCTGGGTCTTGTTTCTCTGGAGGGCGGTGCTGTGTCCAGTAGTGTCTTTTAGGGTGTCTATGGGTTTGGTATGGTTTTTGAGTAGTCTGTCTGCCATATCGCAGGGTTGCGCCCCTGTTTTGCTGAAGGATTGGCATGGGGCACACAGCACTGGAGCTTGCTGTCTTTGGGGTATTGCTTGGCCTTAGTGTTGAGATGGAGGCCTTTGGGAGGGCTCTTGCCTATTAATCTTCCATGGGGCAAGAGTTCTCTGGTGGTCCAGATTCCTGGACTCAAGTTCCTTACAGTAGCATGAAGACTTCACAGGTCACACAGCACAGAAAACAAAAATCTCTAGACTAACAGTGAAAAAAACTCTAAATAGCTGAGAACTCCCAAGGAGATTCATACACTTATATAGGGAAACAAAGGAGGAAGAAGAAAAAGAAAAAAAGATGGCTAAGAAAAGGAGTCAGAAGACAGCAATCAAGATTATTATCAACCCCCTAAGTGCAAATTAATACTAAAAATTAGACTCTCAAAGATATAAAATCAGAAACAAAAGATCAAAAAACAAATATCAAAAACATGGGAAAAAATTAGACTCAAAAATACAAAATCAAAAACAAAACATCAAAATAAAAAATCAAAAATATGGAATTTATTTAAAAAATAGAGTGTTTTTTTAAAAAGGAAGAAGTAGGCCATAAAAAATTAAGGGAGTAATAAAACATATTAGGACAATATGAGAAAAAAGGGAAAGGGGGAGTGGAAATACATAGAAAGCAGTAGTGAGAGGAATATGAATGAGCGTCTTCACTTTCACTTTTCACTTTCATGCATTGGAGAAGGAAATGGCAACCCACTTCAGTGTTCTTGCCTNAGAAAAAAGGGAAAGGGGGAGTGGAAATACATAGAAAGCAGTAGTGAGAGGAATATGAATGAGCGTCTTCACTTTCACTTTTCACTTTCATGCATTGGAGAAGGAAATGGCAACCCACTTCAGTGTTCTTGCCTGGAGAATCCCAGGGATGCGGAAGCCTTGTGGGCTGCTGTCTATGGGGTCGCACAGAGTCGGACACGACTGAAGTGTCCGACTCACAGCAGCAGTGAGAGGAATGACCAAGTGATTCTTCCATTTTCCTGCTCCAGTTGATTTGCCTACTCATAAAGTCCTCCAATATACCTAGGAAGGTCTCTGGATCTGTTGTGGGCAGTGTGAGATCAGTTCAGAATTAGATCTTCCCTTGTTCCAGCTTGTACTTGTTCTCAAAGTCTACAGTTGTCCCTGAAGTGCAGTCTTGGGCTAATTGCAGGAATTTAAATCATTGCACCTGCCACTTCCAGAGTGGTTTCCCCTTCTTTCCTTTGCTTATGCAGCCCTTGGTATTCTGCTTTGGTTTTGGCCTACATCTACTTGTAAATCTCTCTCTAGTGTCCGTTCTCTGCCCAGACATGAAGTGGGTGAAGGTAGCTGCTTATTAGGCATCACTTGCTCAGTTGTGCTGGGAAAGGGTAGAAGTACAGCAGATGCTGCTAGGGCATGTGGGATGTGCTTGCCTCAGTTGGTCCTTGCAGGAGGTTGCCACAGTCTGAGGTGGGTCTTGCGTTTCCCTATGGGGGTTGTGACACCCTTGGCAGAGCCGAACCACTTGGGCTCCCAGGAAGAATTGGGTAGCAACCCGAGGCAGCTCACAACTTGGCGGTAATTGTGATTTCTGGGGTTGGGACCATAGTGCCGCCCTTCCTTCTGCCTCTGGCATTCTCACCAGCTTCTCTGCCTCTGGGGCTGTAGACTATAGCTGGCTCGCCCCCAGCTGCTGCTGCTGCTGCTAAGTCACTTCAGTCCTGTCCGACTCTGTGTGACCCCACAGATGGCAGCTCACTGTGCTCCGCCATCCCTGGGATTCTCCAGGCAAGAACACTGGAGTGGGCTGCCATTTCCTTCTCCAATGCATGAAAGTGAAAAGTGAAAGTGAAGTCGCTCAGTCGTGTCTGACTCAGCGACCCCATGGACTGCAGCCCACCAGGCTCCTCCATCCATGGGAATTTCCAGGCAAGAGTACTGGAGTGGGATGCCATTGCCTTCTCTGTGCCCCTCCCCCTCCCCCTTTAAGCATTAGCTAGTACAGGGTTCCTTTGTTCTGTGAGCATGTGGAGTTAAGAGTACTGTGTTAAAGCCTTCCTGCAAGAATGATCTTTTGCTCCTCGGGTGGTTTTCCCTGGTCTGCCTCTGCAGTGTCACAGTAGCCCTCTCAAAGTATTTTCATGGCAGTCAGTCCTGGTCCTGTCCCTATGGACCGACCCCTGAGGCCTGAGCCTCTGCACTCAGCCCCCACTCACTGTGGGAAGACGTGAGCATGTAAGCTGCTTCTCAGCTGGGAAGTGCCATCTGCCGTGATCTCTGTGTTGAATTTTCTCTGTTTTGCCTTCAGAGCACCTGTCTCACTGCGCTTCCCTCTGACCCGGTCTCTGAGTGAGTAGGAAACTAGGAAACTGTGTGGAAAGTTTTCTTCCTTCACAACTCCCTCCCTGGGATGCAGGTCTCTGTCCCAAACTTCTTTGCCTCCCTTTTTTTGTCTTTATCTTTTGCCCTACCTGATCCTGAGGAGATTGGTTTGTTTTTCTGGAAGTCTGGGGTTCTCTGCCAGTGTTCAGACGTTATGTAGGAATTGTTCCACACGCAGATGATTTTTTGATATATTTGTGGGGGAGAAGATGGTCTCCCTGTCCTATTCCTTCACCATCTTGCAGGTCCTCCCGGGCCTAGGTCTTAAGATGCCTAGCACATTCCATTTTCACCCTCTTGGAAGTCAAGCTGCCAGGTTGTTAGTATTTTCTGTAGAGAGAAGCCATTTGGATTGTTTGGATACAGACAAGCTTTAGGTTGTCCCTGGTCAACACTGAATGCAACAGAAAATATTATCTAGCTGAGCCCAGTGAACCCAATGAATTCTGAGGAAGAAATCATTGTTTTTTTAAGCCACTAAGTTTTGGGGTTGGTTTGTTACACAGTAATAGACAATTACACCAGGGGCTTCCCTGGTGGCTCAGATGGGTAAAGAATTCACCTGCAATGTGGGAGACCTCGGTTTGATCCCTGGGTTGGGAAGATTCCTTGGAGGAGGGCAGGGCAACCCACTCTAGTATTCTTGCTTGGAGAATTCCATGGACAGAGGAGCTTAGTGGACTCAGTTCAGGCAAGGCCCAGCTTCCATGGAAGGCTTGACCCCTTGGACTGAGACTCTGTCACTACCAGGAAGCCCTGGAGATGCTCACAGGATTAAATAGAATGAAATTGTCAAAGACACTCCCTCCTCCCTGCCACCAAAATAGAGCAGTGAAAGACTTACCAGGGAGTGGAATCTCAAGTAGAAAATAAATGAACAAATAAACTCCAAATCTTTGGGTTTTTTTGTTGTTGTTGTTCTTTAAGGAAAAACTGATGCTCACACTTAGAGTTACTTTGGGTTTTATTAAATTGAGGATGAGGCAGGGGGTAAAAGTGAAAAATATTTTCTTACAGAAGCCACTTCCACTCATGGTCATGTACTGTGAAAGGACAGGCTCCAGTGATTTGAACGCTCCCCCTCTCACCCTACTTTCCTCTTCGTGCAGTTAAACATTCGAGATTGATACCGTGCAGGGTCCTGTGGGGCTTCTGGACACAAGGCCTTTCTGTGTCCCCCATTTCTTTGATTATAATAAATAATCCTCATGCAGCCTCCATTACCTTCCCTGAGTTCCAATGGGTATATTCAAACAGTTGCTAATTAGGAAAGGGAGGAGTGAGACCAGGGAGAAACAGTCAAGAGCAGCCTTGGGGCAAGGTCTTGTTTCCCCATCAAGGGATTGTTGTTGTTTGGTCACTAAGTTGTGTCCAATTCTTTGTGGCCCCATGGACTTCAGCACGCCAGGTTCCTCTGTCCTCCACCATCTCCCAGGATTTGCTCAGGCTCATGTCCATTGAGTTGGTGATGCTATCTAATCATCTTATCCTGGGCTGCCCCCATTTTCCTTTTGCCTTCAATCTTTCCCAGCATGAGGGTCTTTCCCAATGAGTCGGCCCTTTGCATCAGGTGGCCAAAATATTGGAGCTTCAGCTTCAGCATCAGTCTTTCCAATGAATATTCAGGGTTGATTTCCTTTAGGATTGATTGGTTTGATCTCCTTGCATTCCAAGGGACTGTCAAGAGTCTTCTCCAGCACCACCATTGGAAAGCATCAATTCTTTGGTGCTTAGCCTTCTTTATGATCCAACTCTCACATCTGTGCATGATTACTGGAAAAACCATACCCTTGACTGTGTTGCAGGGAAGAGCCAATTCCGACTCCATGATGTATCTGTTTCTTTGACTTTAACCTTTGTTTTTCGTTGTTTTTGCTATTAAAATCATACATAATGACCTACCTTGGGGAACCTTGCCCCTCTGCCTGAAGAGATTAATACATCCCTGGGCTTCCTTTGTGGCTCAGCTGGTAAAGGGTCCACCTGCAGTGTGGGAGACCTGGGTTCAATCCATGGATTGGGAAGATCCCCTGGAGAAGGGAATGGCTACCCACTCCAGTATTCTGGCCTGGAGAATTCCATGGACTATATAGTCCATGGGATTGCAAAGAGTCAGACACGACTGAGCAACTTTCACTTTCACTTTCCCTGAGGTTGGGGCTTCCCAGGTGGTGCTATTGGTAAAGAATCCACTTGCCAATGCAGGAGACCAGGTTTGCTCCCTGGGTCAGGAAGATCCCCTGGGGGAGGGCATGGTAACCCACTTCAGTATTCTTGCCTGGAGAATCCCATGGCAGAGGAACCTTGCAGGCTCTTGTAGCTCCATTGAGTTACAAAGAGTCGGACTCAACTGAAGCAACTGAGCACAGGCACACACTCTCCGAGGTTGGCCATTCCAGCAGATATTTGCAAGATTGGAGAAGGCAATGGCACCCCACTCCAGTACTCTTGCCTGAAGAATCCCATGGACCGGAGGAGCCTGGTGGGCTGCAGTCCATGGGGTCACTAAAAGTTGGACACGACTGAGTGACTTCACTTTCGCTTTTCACTTTCATGCATTGGAGAAGGAAATGGCAACCCACTCCAGTGTTCTTGCCTGGAGAATCCCAGGGACGGTGGGGGTTGGAGGGGGAGCCTGGTGGGTTGCTGTCTATGGGGTTGCACAGAGTCGAACATGACTGAAGCGACTTAGCAGCAGTAGCAGCAGCAGTCTTTACTTTAAGTAAGGCTTTCTTATCTCTCCTTACTATTCCTACTCTTCTTACTCTTCTTACTATTCTTTGGAACTCTGCATTCAGATGGGATAACTTTCTTTTGCCCCTTTTCCTCTCGCTTCTCTTTTTTTCTCAACTATTTGTATATATTGTGTTTCTTTTTCATGGGGGTGGTTTTGGGCACCACCTCCTGTACAATGTTATGAACCCCTGTCCATAGTTCTTTGGAACTCTGTCTATCAGACCTAATTCCTTAAATCTGTTTGTCACTTCCACTTTATAGTCACAAAGGATTTGATTTAGGTCATACTTGAATGGCCTAGTGGTTTTTCCCTACTTTCTTCAATTTAAGTCTGAAGTTTTCAGTAGGGAGCTCATGATCTGAGCCAGTCAGCTCCAGGTTTTGTTTTTACTCACTGTATAGAGCTCCTCCATCTTCGGGGCTGCAAATAATGTAATCAATCTGATTTCGGTATTGACCATCTGGTGATGTCCATGTGTAGGGTCATCTCTTGTGTTGTTGGAAAAGGGTGTTTGCCCTGACCAGTGTGTTCTGTAGGCAAAACTCTGCTAGCCTTTGCCCTCCTTCATTTTGTACTGTCCGACTCTTTGTGACCCTGTGGACTGTAGCCCACCATGCTCCATCCATTGGATTCTCCAGGCAAGAATACTGGAGTGGGTTGCCATTTCCTTCTCCAGGGGATCTTCCTGACCCAGGGATTGAACCCAGGTCCCCCACATTGCGGGCAGATGCTTTAACCTCTGAGCCACAGGGAAGCCCTCATTTTGTACACCAAGACCAAACTTGTCTGTTACTCCAGGTATCTCTTGACTTCCTACTTTTGCATTCCAACCTCTTATGATGAAAAGGACATCTTTTTTTGGTGTTAATTCTAGAAGGTCTTGCAGATCTTCATAGACCTGTTCAACTTCATCTTCTCTGGCATTAGTGATGGGGGTATAGACTTGGCTTTTACTTCTGCAATTCCTCCCCCATTTTGTCCTATAAAAGAAGCTGGAATCCAGACCCCCCCAAAGATGGTTATTTTGAGACATTTGTCAACCATTTTCTTCTGTCAACTGGCTTTCTGAATAAAGTCATATTCCTTGTCTCAATAGCTTGTTGCTAGGTTAACTGGCCTGTCATGATGCAAACAGACCAAGCTTGGAATTGGAAACAAATATATTGACTTTGTTGGCAAAATGATATCTCTGCTTTTTAATTCCTATCTAGGTTTGTCATAGCTTTCCTTCCAAGGAGCAAGGCATCTTTTAATTTCATGACTGCAGTCACCATTTGCAGTGATTTTGGAGCCCAGGAAAATAACATTTGTCATTGCCTCTACTTTTCCCCCTTCTATATGCCATGAAGTGATGAGACCAGATGCTGTGATCTCAGTTTTTTTTGTGTTGAGTTTTAAACCAGCTTTTTCAATGTCCTCTTTCACCTTCATCAAGAAGCTCTTTAGTTTTTCTTCACTTTCTGCCATTAGAATGGTACCATCTGCATATTTGAGGTTGTTGATATTTCTCCTAGTCATCTTGATTCTTTCTTGTGATTCATCCAGCTTGGCATTTTGCATGATGTACTCTGCCTATAAGTTTCATAAGAAGAATGACAATATACAGCCTTATTGTACTTATTTCCCACTTTTTGAACCAGTCAGTTGTTCCATGTCTGGTTCTTCTCAGGAGACAGGCAAGATGGTCTGGTACCCACATCTCTTTAAGAATTTTCCACAATTTCTTTTGACCGCCACACAGTCAAAGGCTTTAGTGGAGTCAATGAGTAGCAGCACATGTTTTTCTGGAAATCCTTTGCTTTTTCCATGATCCAACAAACGTCGACTATTTGATCTCTGGTTCCTCTGCCTCTTCGAAATCTAGCTTGTACATCTCGCTTCATGTGTTGTTGAAGCCTAACTTGAAGTATTTTGAGCATAATCTTGCTAGCATGTGAAATGAGCACAACTGCCTAGTAATTTGAACATTCTTTGGCATTGACCTTCTTTGGAATTGGAATGAAAACGGACATTTTCCAGTCCTGTGGCCACTGCTGAGCTTTCCAAATTTGCTGGCATATTGAGTGCAGCACTTTAGCAGCAGCATCCTTTAGGATTTTAAATAGCTCAGCTAGAATTCTGTCACTTCCATTAGCTTTTTTCGTAGTAATGCTTCTTAAGGCCCCCTTCACTTCACACTCCAGGATGTGTGGCTCTAGGTGAGCAACCATACTGTCATGGTTACCTGGGTCATTAAGACCTTTCGTGTATAGTTCTTCTGTTCTTGCTACCTCTTCTGCTTCTCTTAGCTTCTCTCTGTTTCTGTCCTTTATCGTGCCCATCCTTGCATGGAATGTTCCCTAGATATCTCCAGTTTTCTTGAAGAGATATCTAGTCTTTCTCAGTCTATAGTTTTCCTCTATTTCTTTTCATTTAAGAAGGCCCCTTTATCTCTCCTTGCTATTCAAGGGATACACACAACAACATCTTTGAGATATTTCATAGATGCTGAAACCTGCTCCAGGTGGGGGAAGTTAATGATTAATGATGGTATGCTGCCCACAAGCAGGTAGACCCCAGACCAGTTGGACCTGAAGGTTACCTCACCACCAGCCCAGCAGAAGAATGTCCAGGAGCTGATCATGCCCTCTTTAAACAATTAATATAAAACTTCTCACTATCTTCCCCAAATTGGGACACATAGTTTTGAGGGCATGAGCTAGCTGTGGCCTGCTTTGCGGGCAAAGCACTAAAGCTATCCTTTCCTATTTCACCCGACTCTGTCTCTGAGATTTGATTGGCACCAGTGTACAGAGATGCTGAGATTTCCGCACCAGTGTTAATGTGAGGTGGCATGGGAAGGAGTGGTGGCGGCTCGGTAAGAAGTGGTGTTGCAGACAATCTGAGGCTAGAGGTAGTCCCCTAGGGGAACCCCCGCCCCCCCGCGCCCCCAACTGAGATCCAGTGGATCTGCGGAAGTGAAGGCAGCTCTGGGAGGAGAGAGAGGTTCCTCTTCCTTTCGACGGTGGGATTTGGAGTTCTGCAGGTAAACTGAGTCCAGGGGCCTAGCTCTGCTTATTGCCTGGCAGGCAGCTTGGGCTCCACCTTACGTCCAAGCACAGGACAGGCAGGACTGGACTAACTGCTTTTCTTTTGGGGGACAGGTGGGAACGTTAGGTGCCCAGATTGAGGAGGGGAAGTTGGAGCTCAGGTGGGGAGCGCTGGGTCCCAGTCCCTCTGCAAGAAGGGACACAGAGGTCCTCGGCCAACGCGGCCTCCAGCCTCCCCGCCCCTGTCCAGCCGAGCCCGGGAGGAGCTCGGCGCGTCCCCGCCTAGAGGCGGAGCGGGGGCTGGGCCTGAACGGATTGGGCGGGGTGGGTCGGGGACGCGAGGCTGAACGGGGCCCCACACAGGCCGCGGCGGCTGGCTCGGGCCCCTAAGGTCCCAGCAGCGGCTGGAGGAGGAAGCCAAGCGGCTGAGGAGAGGGGGAGGCGGAGGAGGCCGAGGTGGAGCGCCACTCGCGGAAAACTCTCTTCCCCGGCTCAGCAGGGAAAGGTACAGCACGCGCCTGCTCCCCGATCCTCGACCCCCGGCCGCCGGCCCCACTGGGGCGCAGGCTGGGGCTGAGTCGACCGCGGGAGGGTGAGGGGCCCGCAGCAGCTCCGAGGGCTCGGCCGGTCCGGGGCTCCGGCAGCTAGAGCGGCGGTCGTGCGGGAGGGCGAGGGTGTCCGGTGTTCCCGGAGGCTGGCGGGGGCGGTGGGCGCCGCGCCCCTTTGCTCGTGTTGCGGGAGACGGCGGTCCGACCCGGTGGCGGTGGTTCCCGGGGCAGGGGCTGCGCTGGGGTGGAGGGCAGGCGGGACCCTGGGGCTGCGTGCGACAGGAGGGCGCCCAGTGCGCCCGGCGGGCGTCCTCGGTGGGAGCAGACAAAGCCGGGCGCTGACGCCCCGCGACTGCTCGGGCGGCCCAGAGGGTGGGCACTGGGGAGGGAAGAGAAGGCGCCGGGGCGACGGTCGGGACGCTGGAAGAGGCTGGGCCATCCTCCTGAAGGGCCTCCAGGTAGTCTCCTCGCGGGGGGTCTGGGAGGAGTCCCCCGGCCAGGGTGGGGAGCAGCTCTCCCCGAAGAGCCAGCTAGGGGCTCCCAGGCTGCTGTAGGTTGGGCTCCCTGCCTTCTCGGAAAGGGGTAGGGAGCGTTGAGTGCTCAATTTGGGGGAGGGGCTTAGAGATGGAGCCGGTGAGAGGCCTGGGGACCCCCTCGGAGCTTGCACCAGGAAAAGGCATGGCCTGATAAGACAAGCGCTGTAGCTGGCACTTGTGGTGAGTTGTGCCCACAGGTTGGTTGCAGGATCTGCCGGTGGTGGCACATCCCGTGCTAGACCGCGAAGTAGGTGGGTAACTTGTCTGTGTTTGGAGCAGGCAGCAAAACGGCAGGTGTCTGGGAGGGGGGGCATGCATCTGAAAGTGTGTAGTGAAGGACCCACGTCTGCGTTTTGCGTCTTTGCCCCTCCTCTTTCCTCTGGTTAGCTGGGGTCGAAGCATCCCAGTTCCTGCCTCCGGCTAATGCCTCCACTAGGATTCCAACGTAGTCTGCTCCCTGTCCCTCATTCTTCAGTTACCTCTCCTCTTGGATCATTCCCAACAGTACCTTCTTAACATGCTTTGGCACCCCACCGCTTCCATTTTATGACACTCCCTCACCTTTTTTTCTTCATCCCTCATTCTCCCCCAGCTACAGATGACCTCACTTCCCTTCACAGTAATACTTCTCCAGAGAGCTGCCTGTACCTATGGTCTCTCTGTTCTTCAGCTCACTTGCCCTGGCTTTGGTCCCACTGCTTCATTGAAACTGCCCTAGTAAAGGTCTCCAGTGGTTTACACTCCCCTATAAGCAGATCTTCCTTGACCTCCTTTGGTCTAGATCATTCTTTGTAATGTCCTCTCTTGACTTTCGGTTTTCTTCCTCACAAACCCCCTTTCCTCCTACCAAAGCCCTCCCTTATTTGTTTTTAAGGGTGACTCTTTCACACAGTTGTAAATGTTGGAGGATCCTGGGCTCTTTTCTTAGCACCCTCCTTTCTCCTGAGTCCCTTCTATTTATGTTCCCCTCAAGCTCTCATTTTTTTCTTATAATTTTTAAAATCATTAATTTCGAACAGTAATTTTCAAGCACAAATCTTAAATGTACATCATTTTCATTCTCATAATTTTATGTAGCAAATTTTATCTTCAGTTCTAACCTCTCTATCCAGCCACAATCTAAGGATTTATGATGTTATAGGTATGAAAACTTAATATGGGTGAAACAGAGTTCTGACTGCACTCCCCAAGCATGACCCTCCTGTGGCCTTCCCATCTCAGTAAAGGCCCCATCACCCACCTGCCATCAAAGACAGGGAACTAGGTGGCATCTTTTTCCTTCTCTCCATAGGCGGTACTACAGCAAGTTCTTTTGCCAAGTCTATCTCAGGCCTATTCTTTATACTCTGACTCCATGCTACTGCCCCAGGCCACTGCCCCAGGCCAAGCTATCTTTTCTGTCTTGCCTTAATACTGTAGTAGCTTCTGCCTGCTTTCTCCAAGTCTGCAATTGCCTCCTCAAATCCATTTTAACAGCAACAACAACAATTTAGAAAAATATTGAGTGGTCTCATTCCTCTAAGAGCCTAAACAGCTCCCTTTTGTACTTGGAGTAAAATTTCAAAGCTTTCCCCTGGCCTTTCAGGTCTTCCATGATCTGGTCACTGCTGACCTCCCCTAGGCTAATCCTGACCACTGTCCCCTTTGCATTTTTCTGACAGCCACACCTGAATCACTTCTGCTGTTTGAACACCTAAGCTTTTTCCTGCCCTGTGGCCTTTGCCTGTGCTGTTTTCTCTGCCTAGAATGTACTTCCAAGGTTTTCTACTGGACTGGCTCTGCTCCTTCTTATTTTTCAGGTCTTACCTCAAACATGCCTTCCCATCATTCTTTGTAATTCATCATAGCACGTGGTTTACTTTCTTCATTGTGCTTATCACAGTTCATAACCATTTGTTGCAGCTGTCTGTTTACTTTGTGTAGCGTCCTAAGGACTGGCCCACTGTTGCATCTGGAGCATCTAGCAGAATGCCTGGAATGTAGCCAATACTCAGGAAATCTTCAGCCAGGTGGGAAGGTCAGGCAATGCAGGAGCCCCCTGTAAATCTCAAGTGATCATAGGACTTTTATTTTCCTTCCTTGAAAGCAGTTGTGCAAATCACTGCAAGAATCTGAGGGGGCCAGTGGGAAAAGGGAAGTAGAGACGGTACAAATGGCTTAAAGGCAGGCCTGTACATGTAGTGGGAGATTGGATGGATTGGGGAGTTTGGAGTTGATGTGGATTGCTGTGGGTTGGGGATCAATGATTTCCTTTGCTCCCTTTGGTGGAAATCCAGATTAGGTCAACAGAAGGGTATGTACCTATGTGCTTGTGTGTGTTTTCTAACTCAGGAAATAGAGATGGCTTGGGCAACCAGAGCTTTATTTCAGGTTACTTTCTTGGGTGACTGCTGGGTACTCAGGCCTGGGGGCAGAGAGTTGAAGGGGAGGAAGAAGCTGAGGTCTGGGGCTCTCTAGTCCTTTATCTTCCCACCTACAGCTCTCCTCTTTGCACAGAGGAGCCCAGCTGAGAATTGAGCTGTTTGGCTAGTGCTCTCAGAATGAAGGGCTAGGAGTCAAGGGTCCTCAGTTCTGGGGGCAGGAAGTGCAGCCCTAGACAGGGAGACTGGTGATGGACCAAGATAACACTGTAGGTGAGTGCTAGACCTACAGGCTTGGGGTTCAGATCACAACTGGCATGCCTAGGAAAGGCTTTGAGCTGGGACAGAGCGGGGAGGAAAGAGGGTGTCCTGGGTGGGAGAAATTGAGCAGAGGCCAAGAGGCTAGTCCAGGGCCCTGGTATACTCACTGAGTGCCAGGCAGTATTCTAAGGACTATGCAAATATTAGCTCCTTTCATTCTCTTAACAGCTCTATAAGGTAGGCCTTATTCCCATTTTACAGATTGGAAGACCAAGGCATAGTCATCCATCTCAATAGTGACAGAGCAAGGATTTGAACTTAGGCAATCTGGCTTCACAATCCATGCTCTAAGTCACTCCACTCTGTCACTTCTTTCTTACCTCTCAGACATGTAGGCTGAAGTCTTTTTAACAAATGTTTTTTTCCCTGACTCCCAAAGGTACTTGGCCTTGGGGCTGGAGAGGTAGGAAAGAAGTCAAACCCTCTAAGGTAGAAGGGGTCCTTACTCAGAGTGGGTGGCTGAGTCTGTCTGTTTCACGCCTCTCCTTTTCCTCTAGGAGGGGCATTGTGCCCAAGCCAAATAGGGTGTCATGCATAATGCGATTTCAGGGAGCTAGGGAGGACATTTTCTTCTGGTACAAAAACAGCTCCCTGCTTGAGATGCCACCATTAGAATGTCACTGCTTTGATTCAGCATTGCCCCGTTGCCTTCCTCATCTGCCTGTGGGGCCTCCAGAGAGGTCAGATAGGAGCTCTGCAGATAAACCAGCCTGTTCTGGATTCAGTCTAGGATGTGATGAGGTGGAGGTTCAGACTTGACCTTGGGAAACCTGGATGGGAGTCTAAGTAGAGCTGGGTTGAAGATGGGAGCAGAGCTGGGGGAACAGAGAAATGGGAACTGAGAAGAACTTACTCTACTTCAGTATTGTCCCTGTCCGTACTTCTTTTTGTGTCTGTAAAATGGGAGTCCAGAGAAGTTTTTTGTTTGATCCCCAGAGGCTGTAGAAGCCAGGAACTCCTTGAGGTCCATGCTTGAATACTTTCTTGAAGACCCAAAGGAGCAAGGACTTCTCATGGGATGCCAGCCTGCAGGAACTGGGCCACAAGGGAGGGGGTGGGCAGGAGGTGTGGCAACCTTGACCTTTGAGGCTTTTCTGTTTGGTCAGGAGGATGCCTTGGGGCAGGTGACTTGGCCTTCCAGGGGCCTGGCTAATAGGCAGAAAAAAGGTTTGTTGACCACACAGGGATGAAGTCTCTTTGCTCCACATTCCGACCCCAGGTTTTAGGGGATCTGCTTATCTATCTCCGGAGAAGGCAATGGCATCCCACTCCAGTACTCTTGCCTGGAAAACCCCATGAACGGAGGAGCCTGGTGGGCTGCAGTCCATGGGGTCGTTAAGAGTCAGACACGACTGAAGCGACTTTCACTTTTCACTTTCATGCATTGGAGAAGGAAATGGCAACCCACTCCAGTGTTCTTGCCTGGAGAATCCCAGGGACGGGGGAGCCTGGTGGGCTGCCGTCTATGTGGTTGCACAGAGTTGGACGCAACTGAAGCGACTTAGTAGCAGCAGCAGCAGCTTATCTATCTCAGCAGACCTCCCAGTCCCCCAGGAAAAGAGGGAGATTCAGAGGCATTCCCTTCTGCATTTTCCACACTGTTGCTGGAAGCTCATTAAGCCCATGTTTCTGAGAAGTGCTTATTCTCTGAAGTATGCAATGGGCTTGTCCACCCTGCCCCAGTCCTTGTCTGCTGAGTTGAGGTGAAGACAGGCTAGAGCTGAGGGTGGACTTACCAATAACTGGCACTGGGCCTTGTTACCTGGAATTGTCACCTGACATCTGTGCCCCATCCTGGTGCTTGGAGCCACTGGGAACACAGGACTGGGTCCCCACTCATCTGGGAATAAGAGTGAGCCAAGCCAGATGTGATATAGTGGAATGTGGTTCAGAACAGCTTCTTGGAGGAGGTGGTACTTTAAGGGGCCTCTGAAGTCCTGGGTGGCTTTGGCCAACACAGGATGGGATGGTTTTCCTGAGGTGGAGCAGGAGCCCAAGCCTGGACAAGTCAGGTGAAGCACTGACTGCCAAGTCACTGAGTCTAGACTTGATTCACTAGGCCCCCGAGGAGCCGTCGAAGCTTGCCATGGGTACAAGGACTTGATTACATCAGTGGTCTTTAAAACTATTTCTCAAACTCTAGCATACATGTGGGTCATCTTGGCAGCTTGTTAATAATATTCAGGTTCCATTTCAGCAGGTCTGGGATGGGGCCCAAGACTCTGCATGTCTAAGAAGCTCCTGATTGGTGTGATGCTGCTGGCTTATGGGTTATCTTTGTGTAGTGAGGGTTGAGACTGGGGACTTTGGGCCAGGCAGATGCAGGGATGGGCACAGATCAGGTGAGACCTGAAACAGGTAAATGAGACTGTCTTGGCTCCTGTGGACTGTGTTGGGGGAGATGTAGAGACTACTTGTATAGGGGCAGGGCAGAGGGGAGTTAAGAAGAGCGTATGGGATGGAGGGGCTACTCTGTTGGGAGGTGGGGCCAAGTGAGGTGCTTCTGGGGACTTGGGTCTCAGATTGGGAACACAAGCCTGATTTCTAGCTTGCCAGACTTTGAGGAGCTCCCAAAACCATGAGAAAGTATCTTAGGTGACTTCCCCAGGGCAAGATGACATGTGGGTAGCATGTAGGGCATCTTATCTATCCCCACAGCCAAGCTGGCCTATGGTTAGCCAATCTGGGGTGAGCACCCTTCCTCTAGCCAGGGTGTGGCCAAGGAGATTAGGGAAACAGCTGACTCCAGCCCTAGACATGCCATCTTCTCCTCAAAACCCCGAAAGTCTCCCTAGCTGCTGAGCCATTACCCCCCAGCAAGTAACCCTTATCACTGCCTGGCCTGTGTGAGTCCTTGAAGCTGCCCTGATGGTTGCATGAGTTGCTGTTGGGCCACGTGGGCGTGGGGAGGCCTGAATGCTTCTCTCTGCTCTGCCCCTGGCTGGGTCACTACAAGCAAGTGTCTGCTCTGCTTTGAGGCCTCAGTTTCCTGTGAATTGAGGGATTCAGTCTCCTCCCTGGGGAGCAGTGGGGAGAGTTGCAGGGTTTGTTGAATGGAACACTGCTTCTTCCCAGAATGGCAGCTTAATACATTTTAATCCTGGATTACTACTGAAACTCATGTGCTAATGATGGAGTACAGTGAGTGATTTGCCTAGAAGAGCTGTCCAGCTTGATTTGGGGGAATCTCCCAAGACCCCTTGTTCTCTGGGCTTTGCATAGCCTGAAGGGTAGTATCTGAGGCCACTGGTCAAAGGAGGTCCCTCTAGACCGTAGCAGGAGTGTAGGTAGTCACCTTACCCAAAGGAAGGTAGGAAGTTCAGTTCAGTTGCTCAGTCCTATCTGACTCTTTGTGACCCCATGAATTGCAGCATGACAGGCCTCCCTGTCCATCACCAACTCCCAAAGTTTAACCAAACTCATGTCCATTGAGTTGGTGATGCCATCCAGCCATCTCATCCTCTGTCATCCCCTTCTCCTCCTGCCCCCAATCCCTCCCAGCATCAGAGTCTTTTCCAGTGAGTCAGCTCTTCACATGAGGTGGCCAGAGTACTGGAGTTTCAGCTTCAGCATCATTCCTTCCAAAGAACATCCAGGACTGATCTCCTTCAGAATGGACCGGTTGGATCTCCTTGCAGTCCAAGGGAGTCTCAAGAGTCTTCTCCAACACCACAGTTCAAAAGCATCAATTCTTTGGTGCTCAGCTTTCTTCACAGTTCAACTCTCACATCCATACATGACTACTGGAAAAACCATAGCCTTGACTAGACAGACCTTTGTTGGCAAAGTAATGTCTCTGCTTTTGAATATGCCATCTAGGTTTGTCATAACTTTCCTCCCAAGGAGTAAGATAGGAAGAGCAGACGCTAAAGACACTGGTTCTGCTGCCCTGGCTGAGCTCCCAAAATGTCACTCATAACTCCTAAAAGGGGACCCTGTGCTCCCCTCCTTAATTCCTACCCATGTGCTCCCTGCTCTTCAGGCCGTCCTGAAGGGTGGACTGTTGCTGTTTAGTTGTTGTGTCTAACTCTTTGTGATGCCATGGACTGTAGCCCGCCAGGCTCCTCAGTCCATTGGATTTCCTAGGCAAGAATACTGGACTGGTTTGCCATTTCCTTCTCCTGCAGATGGAACCTGCACCTCCTGCTTTGGCAGGTTGATTCTTTACTGCTGAGCCACCAGGGAAGCCTGAGGGGTTGGGAGGAGGAAGTGTTTCTCAAAGAGTGTTGAGAAGCCTCAAGGTTTCAGGGGACAAACAAGGGTAGAAACTGGATAAGCCACTCTACAACTCTGTGGGAGATTCAGAATGCATTTAAAAGACTCTGACAAGTCCTGTAGAAAAGAAACTGGTATTTCCTAAACTGATTTGTTCATAGAAAGAAAATTTTTTTGAAGACATCCTGATAATGACTAACTGACCAATAAAACACCTGATGGGAGGGGCTGATGTGGGAGGATGTTGTTCCATGAGAGACTATAAACATGGGTGATAGATGGGCCCAGAAGTGCCAGGGAGGGGAGGTAGGATGGAGCAATAGCTTCCTGGGAGAGGTGGACTTGGGGGTAGAGGGAGGGATGGCCAGGAGAGGACTGGGGCCCAGAACCAGTCCTGGGTTCTAGGACTTGGGTTCTAGGAAGCGTTGCTTCACTTGGTGGGTGGGCAAGGGACCCAACAGTAGCCAGGCCTGAGTCTTAGGGATTCTGGGAGGGCCTCCTACCCCATCATCCCCTGCTGTCTTCTTGCCCTACAAGTTCTCTCCCATCCTTTAATCTCAGCGAGTGGGATTGTGATCCCTGGGCAAGAAGCTAAAACCTCTCTATGCCTCAATCTCATTGGTACTGTGAGGATAATGCTATCTCCCTTTTAGGGTTGTGTGACACCCAGATTCTTGTTGCCTGCTCTTAGTGTGATTGACAGGGCTGCAGGCAGTGTCTCCAGGAGGATCCAGGGAAGCGGACTGTCAGAGATTTGAAAGGCACAAAGGTCAGGAAAAGACTGATGCTGGGAGGGATTGGGGGCAGGAGGAGAAGGGGACGACAGAGGATGAAATGGCTGGATGGCATCACTGACTTGATGAACATGAGTCTGAGTGAACTCCGGGAGTTGGTGATGGACAGGGAGGGCTGGTGTGCTGCAATTCATGGGGTCGCAAAGAGTTGAACACGACTGAGCGACTGAACTGAACTAAACTGAAGGCCAGGAGAGAGCGTTGATAGGGCTCACATGGGGTCTCATTGTTAAGATGGCTCATTATGTTGACTTCGCAAACAAAGTAGAAAATCACAGTGATCCTTGAAATGACCAAATTGCCCAAATGACATTCTGTTTTCTCACTGGCCTGCCTTCTCAAAGCTATGAGATCACCAGACTCCAGACCTCTGGCTACGTGACCACCAGACTCAACTACAGGCTAAAAATTAACCATCCCTTCAGAGAATTTTTCATTGGTGGGGTATAAGAAAGACCCTGTCAGAAAGGGAGGACGCTGGTTCTCCTTAAGGGCGTCACCCCCTCGTTTCACTCTAATAAATTTCCCTTTTCTTGCCTAACAGGCCAGCTTGGTCTCTTTTTCTTTGCACTCACCTTGAGGCTTGGGGTAAGGTCTTGATTAGAACAGAAGAGTGATCTGGAAGGGCGAGAGAAAGAGTGAGTGAGGACTGGCTTTCTAGGGGAGTGGTTAGCAGGGTGGAGATATCTGGGCAGAAGGCGGAGGTTTCACATGCCCTGTGGGCCAGGTCTGGGTGTAGGAGTCTTGGGGTCCAGTGGGTGTGTGCAGAAGAAGGCAAGGGACCTGAGGGCAGGGAAGAGGTGTCAGGGACTGTCTTCATTCATTAGGCCACTGGGAACCATTGAAGGCTTTTGGGCAGGGCAGTGGTTTGATCAGAACAGTGTTTTAGTGAGAAAAGTGGCTGGGTGTGATGGTTGGTGAGGAGTACAGGACTCCCTGTGGGGCTTCCTAAGAGAATTGCTGCGCCCTTTCATGTCTCAAGCATGGGGCCAGGGATGAGTGAACTGCTCATAGTCATTTTCAGAGCTCTGAGTCATTTTCCCAGAAGGTTAAGAATCCTTCCCGGAAGGGGTGTCTGAAGTGTAAGACAGGGAGAATCCCTGGGCCTGTGCTCCTCCTGCCTCCCCTGTAGCTGGGAGAGGAGGTCAGTGAGGTCACCCTGCCTTGCCCCTTGCCACACTTGATTTCCCCTGAGGTGTGAGAACTCTGTTCAGCAGCTCAGGTGGAGGTGGTGGAGGTGATGGTATGGCATTTCAAACAACGATCCAGAAATTGCCATAATAGCGCATGTGGGTAAGACAGCGCATGTGCTGACAACAGCCCTCAGGGAGGCCCTGGGTGCTCAGTGAGCTTTCTTACCCAGTTCAGCTGCACTCTCTTCTTCCTTTGCCCCTGTTTCTTTCTTCTTCAAATAGGCAGGAACCCAAGGTTTCTCCTGCTCTCTCTAAATCAGGAGTCAGTAGGAGGGGATGAGGAAAAACATTTGGATTCAGCCAAACCAGGGTGGCTTAGCTGTGTTGGGGCAGGTAAATTCAGTACCCCTGCCTCTCAGTCTAGATTCCATTTAAAAAAAAGTTAACTTATTTATTTTCGGTTGTGCTGGGTCTTAACTGCTGCCGTGGCCTTCTCTCTAGCTGTGGTGACTGGGCACTAGTCTGTAATTGTGGTGCCTGGACTTTCCATTGTGGTGGCTTCTCTTGTTGGAGCAAGGGCTTTAGGCAGGCAGGCTTCTGTAGTTGTAGCTCTTGGGCTCTAGAGCACAGGCTCAGAAGTTGTGGCATTCGGGCTTAGTTGCCCTGTGGCATGTAGGATCTTCCCAGACCAGGGATCGAACCCACGTTTCCTGCATTGGCAGATAGATTCTTTAGCTGCTTCTTGGGGGAGGGTGTTAAGGAAGGTTTGATTTAAGACCAAGAGAAGCAGCACTTGGAAATGAGTTGTAATTTATTAGGAAACAGAACAAAGAACCCAGCCACCTTCTGCAGCCTTGTCTGAGGCCCTGATGGACACATAATTCCTCTCCTTGTGGTGCATGGGGCAAGAGCTATTTCCCAAAGATGGGAATGCTGGCAGTGCCAGCAAGTAGCATGACTGGGTCTCAAATCTGGGTTCTAGGACATCTGGTTTGATGCCCTTTTCTCAAGTCACAGACCCCTCAGAGCCTGTCTCCACACCTTCAACCATGCCTTCCTACCCACAACCAGACCTTTTCCTCGGGCCAGTCCAGCCCAGCCCCACCCCAAACTACTGACTCCAGGGAGAGAGGGCTGATGGGTGCTCTGAGTGGACAGGCAAATAGCTAGACCTTAAGTCAGCTAAGTAGGAGACACGCAGGACCACCAGTGGGCAAATGTTCATAGGAAAGATTTTTTAAGTGTGATCTTTAAGTGTTGAACGCACATATCTCTTTTACTTTCTTCTGTTTTGGAAAATTAAAAAATCATATGCAGTTAGTGCAAAATTTTGAGTTAATCTGAGAAAGTAACTCAAGAAAAGATGATGAATTTGATTCATTCTCTGGCTTTAAGAAAGAGCAAAATCTGAGCCTTAATATCTTAGTATATTTTGGATTGCCTTATGTCAGATGACAGGTTGTGGAACCTCTCTGAAACTCACTCAGTTTTGTCCTCTGTAGATGGGGGTTATTGACATGATTAACCTAAACATTCCATGCCAAATGCTTAGCATTTCCATCTGTACCTCAGACATACTCAGTGAAAAATAGTGGTAACAGTGATGATAGAATTATAAGAACAGACTTTTCTTGATTCTAAAAGCTGGTGAGTTTTTAAGTTTGTCTTTGAACTCAACAAAAGAACTTGAAGAATATGTTTATTGTCTAAGCTCAGTGTTTTAACTCTGTAGGTGTTTTATGGATTAAATCATGGGGCCCACATATGCATTTTGAAATGAACATCATTGGCTTTTCTGACTTGGTTCCAGCTCTTTCTGAGGCTGGCAGGTGATAGTAGGGGTGGAGGGTGGTGGTGTTCTGCTTCAGGGTTGAACTTTATGAAGAGCTCTTTATTGGGTGATCCTGTATAAGGAGAGCACAGTTAAACCACCTTGGAGTTACCAGGAGAGGAAAATCTTGGGCCAGAGAGAAGAGGTGACTGTTTAGAGGGAATTATCATTTAGCCGCTCTTAGAACTTTCTTTTGTGCTACCAAAATCACTATCCTTGTCACTATTTTTGGAGGGTAAAACCAAGGGCAAAGGGCTGTGGTCTGGCAAGCCTTAAGTCAGTCCCCATGGGACCCACAGCCCACCTGACTAATGCCTTGGCCAGGAGGCGAGTGGCCTCTGGGCAGCAAGTTTTAGCAGTGTAGCTAGGGTAAACCGCTGGGCTGGGGACACCTCCTGCTAGCCCTGGGTGCCTGGTACAGTTTGTACAGTGTCATTGTGTGGGGAGGGGTAAGACAGAAGTGCCAGATCGAGGACTGTCCTCAGGCCTGCTGCCCCGGGAGGCTGACCAAGGGCCTGAGAGGTGGTCAAGTGCAGGGTAGAGAGCTGAGCCGGGCATTGACAAGCCTGCTTTGCCCTTCACTCTGTCTGGGTGGCCTCCCTCACACCTGTGAACGTTTCTGAGCCTGTTTCCTCAGAAATGGGCACCAGGGTGTTTGGGAGGATTAAATGATGCCATGAATAGAAAGTGCCCAGCACAGGGCCCGGCACACAAAGGACTCAATAAATAGAGATTTGTTCTGGGGTTTATTTAGTAATTGGACTGTGGAGGGATGTTTTCTTCATGATCATGCATGCCACCTGTGCTCTGTGATAAACCATGTTGAGTTTCAGGGTGATGAGCAGAGAAGAGGGAGCTTTGCAGGAAGGGAGCTTAGAATGAAGGGGAGTCTCTTCCTGCAAATGCTGCCTGAACCAGCAAAAGCCTTGGATAGCTCAACTATGCCATTAGGAGCCTGAGTCCTGGCCTGAGTAGAATGGGGACCCCACCTGTAGCTTGGGAGCCCCACCTGTAGCTCCAGAGCCTCTCTTGGAGAGGAAAATCTTTCCTTGAGAGAGCCATGGGTGGGGTCTCCACTCTACTTAGAGAGCCCCCCACTCCCTCGGGGCTGGAGCTGAAGCACAGATCGGCTTTGTGCAGAGTCACGAGGGGCAGGCAAGGGGGAACTGCGCCTGGCCGAGCTGTCTCACAAGCCTCAGTTCTTGTCAGTGATTTTGAAAGAGACATTGGAAACTGCTGACTGTGCTGACTTCCTTCCCTCCAGAACTATGAGGCTGCGGCTCCTGGCAGGGAGAGGGGAGAAGCCCTGCCGGGAGGCTACCTCTTCATCTGCCAGCTCACACCTCCTTGGCCTCAAGTGCCCTGTCTTCTGAATGGGTGGATCTCCATGTGGGCACACTAGCTCAGGTCAGGGGCTGGGTAAGGCCACGCCTGCAGGTGATGCCTTAGGCAGTGGGGCTGGGAGAGGGGCCCTCGGCTGTGTGGGGGCAGGCTCAGCCCTGCGATGGGAGGTGGCCCAGAGAAGCATTCCTAACTCTCCTGAAGCCCCAAGGAAAGAACTGGGCTCTGGAGTCAGGCCACCAGGGCCCTTCTCCTGCCTGTGGGTCCCTGGACCAATTTTTGTCTTTCTTACTTCACAGGCTTGTTGTGAGGGGGAAAGGAGACCAGTTGACAGAGAACTTGTAAGGGTTGGTCCTGGTGTCATGACGGGCCACCCAAGTCATCCTGACTCCATCCTTGCTCTTACTCCCACATTCCTTCATTCAGCAAATCCGCAGGAGGTCACCACAGCATTTGTAGGCCCTGGCCCCCTCTTGCCTCTCACTTCCTCTGCTCTGGTGTCACTCTGTCGGAGAGGCTTCCCTGACCTCCCCATACAGAGCAGCTGCCTCTCCCCTTATCTGCTTTGCTTTGTGGCACCCGTCACCCCTGGTGACTCAGACAGTAAAGAATCTGCCTGCCAGTGCAGGCGATGTGGGTTCGATGCCTAGGTTGGGAAGATTCCCTTGGAGAAGGGAATGGTAACCCATTCCAGTATTTTTACCTGGGAAGTCCCATGGACAGAGGAGCCTGATTGACTACACTCCATGGGGTCGCAAAGAGTCGAACACAACTGAGTGAATAACACACACAGACACACACACACGCATGCACACACACACATACACCTGTCACCCCAATCCTTGACGGGGAGGCATCTGGCTGTTTCTGTACGAGAGCCTGTCACAGAATAGCACTCACTCAACCTTATTGTTGTTGCTTTTATTGTGGTAAAATACACAAAAAAACTTGATCACTTTATCCATTTTTGAGCATGCAGCTCAGTGGTACTAAATATATTCACCTTGTTGTGCTACCATCGCCACTAAAACTGAAATTCTGTACCCTTTAAACACTAACTCCATTGTCCCCCACTCCCCTGTCCCTGACAACTCCCACTGTACTTTCTGTCTCTCTGAAGTTGACTACTCTTCGTACCTCGTATGAGTGGAATCATACAGTATTTGTCCTTTTGTGACTGATTTATTTCACTTAACATAATGTCTTCGAGGTTCATCCATGTTGTTGCTTGTGTTAGAATTTCCTTCCTTTTCAAGGCTGAATAACTTTGCATTGTATGCTTGTACCACATTTTGTTTATTCATCCATTGATGGACGCTTGAGTGGATTCCATCTTTTGGCTATTGTGAATAATTCTGTTATGAAGGAGGGGGAAGCTGCATCTTGAGGGAAGCAAAACATATATCCCTCCAAAAACTTGAGTGGGAGCCCAAGATCCATTAGAGAACAGATGTGATGATAATACCCATTTTGCAGATGAGAAAACAAGAGTCTTCCCTGGGTCACTTAGAGTTAGACCTCATCCCTGCACTCTGGGTCCTCTCTGCGGGTTTTTCCTGTGAACCATGGTTTCAATGAAAACCATGGTGTTAAAGGTAGTCCCAAAGGAGGAAACTATTTAGCAAGCTGAGTCATCAAGGGAAACACAAAAGTGTGTGTGTATGTGTGTGTGTCAGGAGGTGGTGGGAGCAGAAAGACAGAGGATGAGGAGAGAAACCAAAGGTGTCTTCCTGGGCCTCCCCAAGGGCCATGGTGACTTGGGTGCCTCAGAACAGGGCTGGTATGGTCTTGAGGCTGATTTTCTCTCTCCAGATTCAGCCCTTCCCAGGGTAGTGAGTGACTATGAGTACCATCTCCCATCAGCCCTCCCCTGCCCATGGCCTGATTCATGTCACCAAGGGCAGTCTCACACCAATGTGGTCACTGGCATAGTAACCAGCTCTGTGGTCTCTTACACTTCTGTAGTTAATGGCTTCCTAGAGGGGTGGTTAGAGTCGGGATGTCAGGTCCTGCTCAGAAGGAGGGAAATCCAGGCCATGAGGTCTCATCCTAAGGGGTGCTAAAGGGAGCCACAGAGAAACCTGTGCCTTTAGGACTTTGCTGGGGACACAGGACACTGGCTAATAGGGTCTGGGGTCCTGGCTGGCCTCATTCAAGGTACGGGTTGTGAATGTTGGCAATTCGATCTCTGGCAGTTCAATGTCAGATCATGATCCACTCATTTTTGCTGAAGGTGGGTGGGATCTCTAGGATGGATACCCTGGTTCCACTGCCAGCTGAACTTTATGCCCATAAAAAAGACCCTATCCCTTCCCTTACTTCTCCCCTTCCTTTTTTCCCCTCCTCCACCCCTTCTCAGGTAGTCCCTGGTTTCTGTCTCTGCAGGCAGCTATAAGCTGAATTCTTAAAACAATTCACTTAGTCTATCCCACCTTGCAGAGCATCAAGGGAAATATGAACTAGCCAGAGCACTCACCTCCCCAGGAATGCCTTCCCGTCCTGCCCACCAGTGCCTTCGTGGGTCATGCCTTTGGCTCTGACAACCCCCCAAACACTGAGTTTAGGGCTGTCTTTTTTCCATGCAGTGCAGGCTCCCTACTTCTCTTCTGAAAAAGCCTTACAAAGCCTTTTAAAATTGTGCTTTTAGGGACTTTACGCATTTGGTTACAGGAAAGAAATGTGAGTAATAAAGACATTATGCTTGGAGAAAAGTCTAAGTGCCAAGAAGGAAGATGGGGCCTCTAGAGCCCCTTCCCCATGTTGGCCTGGGAGGGCTCTGCAGAATGCAGCCCACATGCTTTGTCTCTTTCATTGATTGAGCTTACAGTTGGCAGATGGCCACCATATCTGATGCCTACTCCCCACCCACTCCCTGGCAAGACTGGTGGGATGGCTGAGTCAAGGTTGGGGGTCGGTCATACACAGGCTGTGGGATAGTCTGGTTGATGCCAAGGCTAAGGTTCACTCTGATATTAGGGTTGGGGGACAGGGATGCGTGGTGTGCTGCTGTCCAATGGAGTCACAAAGAGTTGGACATGACTTAGGACAGGTTCTTCTACACATGAAATGGAGCTCTGGGCCCTAGAAGAGGTGGCTCCTTCTTCTTCTGTACTAGTCTCTTTGGGGATCATCCTCTCTTTCCCTCCCTCTCTGAGGTGACCCTGGCAGGTGGCCCCACCTTTTTCCTCTGCTATCATTGAATTCTCCCAGCAGTCCCACCAGGTAGCTGTATCTATCCCCATTTTACAGAATAGAAACTTAAAGACTGAAGGAGGCAGGCATTTACACATCAGACGGGGCTTAGAAAAATATGTCCAGAAGATGGGGTACAGGTGCTATGCCTTTGGGGTGAGTTCAGCGGTATTTGTAGGTGAGACCCAGGGAAGGGAAGACACTAGGCTGGGGTCACTGCCAAGAGAGACTGAGCTGGGGCCTGAATCCAGGTTTCTGGGTTCCCAGGCCAGTGTTCTCTCCATTCCCCCTGTGTCTTCTTGGGTCACAGACTGCTCTTGCCTTGTCCCCACATTGACCCACCCCAGCCTACCTTTCGTGACTGGCCAGGCCTGGCCCAGCAATCCTACTTTTTTAACTTCCTGGCTGGCTAGACTGGGTGAGGAGGGCTGGAGAGGGTCTGGCTAGGAGGAGTTCAGGCTCAGTCCTTCCCTGGGGTTGAGGGTGGGAGGAGCCTCATGGGCAGACACAGAGCCCCATTGTCAGGGCCTCTGTGCAAAGCAGCTGGTCTGGGATTTCTGGGCGTTTTTTACATTTGAAGAATAATTGCATTGTCTAGGGGGCCCTTGAGAATCCAAATCCCTCCCCAGACCTGTCAGGCAGTCCAGAGAGATTCCTCAGGACCAGTATCCCAGCTTCCCTCCCATTCCCTCCCTCCTGTGAGGAGGCTGAGGCAGAGAGGGGTTCCTTCAGAGAAACCGAGGTAGGGTTGCTTCTCCAGGGCACTAGGAGTATCTGTTGGGTGGAGACCACTTTAAGTCCCTGAGTTTGCTTAAGGAAGGTGCAAGTGGCCCCTAAAGCTCTGGACAGAGCTCACATGAGCAAGCATGTGGCATAGAAAAGCCTGCTTATTGGAAGGGGTAGGCCCATTCTGGAGTGCTTCAGCTGTTGGGAGTCTAGACTCTAAAGGGTGACTGGAGGTGAGCCAGGTGGGCTAACCGTTTTGGTCATACTGTTGTCTGGGGTATGGTCATTCATCCTGGGATGACCCTAAGAAAAGGACAGGGAGACAGACACATTTGGGAGCCTGAGCTTGTATTCAGAAGGGAGCCAAGCTGAGAGACAATTCTGGAAGGGTGAGGGGCTCCCGGGAGCCTGGTCCCTTGTGGCACTGTTTTTGTTGCAGTGGTCACTATTAGGGAGGGAATTAGCCTGATAGGCTGAAGTGGGCTCCAATACTGAGGGGGATGGGGCGTCCTGCACCAACCTGGGTCATTGACATTCTTTGTGATTCACTCCCAGGGCTTGAGGAAGGGGTCACCAGTCTAGTCTGGGACCTCAGCCCTGCTCAGTAATTGTGGAACTGCAGCCTCTCTTGAGTAATAGGCAACAGGATTTCCTGGGGGTGAGATGCTCATGCTTTGGGAACAGGCTGGGGTTGGGTGGTGATGGCTGCAAAGAACTCTCATTTCCAAGATGTTCCGGAAACATCAGTGGAGCAGGCCTTGCTGGTGGTTCAGTCAACACAGAGTCGTGCAGTCACACAGTTGCACAAGCTCTGTGTCTTTCACAAGGCTGTACATGTGTTAAGAGAACCCAGAGCCCCCTTCTGTAATGTGTGGGGAGAAGTGTTTTCCATAGGCCTTCAGAGAGGCTAGGCTGGGGATACCTGAGTCTTTGGTGAAGTTGGAGTATGTGTATATGTTTGGAGGGGGCAGGGAATGTGTGTGAGTGAAAACTGGAACCAGAAAGAACAGCTGGGTTCAGAGGGGTCAAGGGTTGACATGCTGAGGCCTTCCCCATAGAAGTACATAGTAGATGTTCATGAATTTTTAGATTTAATCCCTGGCTGTGCTTGTCTTGGTTGGATGGCATCACCGATTCAATGGAATGAACTTGGGCGAACTCTGGGAGATAGTGAGGGACAGGGATGCCTGGTGTGCTGCTGTCCAATGGAGTCACAAAGAGTTGGACATGACTTAGTGACTGAACAACATGCTGTCTTTAAGGGATGGAACTTGGAATAGGCCCAACAATTCTCCAGGAGTGTGGTTCAGTCGGAGGAGGCAGGCAGGCAGGCACCTGGGGAACAGTGATATGGGGTGTGGGGTTGACAAGACTTGACCTGAGGGGTAAGGGCAGAACTTCTACTTAGGATGTTTTTGAGCCCCGTGAGTGTGCTGGCACTTCAGTGGTTTTACTGTGGTTGAGAAAGCATAAGGAGATGCATGGTGTCCCCAGTTCAGTTCTGGGCTCAGTGAAGTGGCTCAGCAAATTTAGATGTTGGAGGCCAGGACTAAAACATGTTTTTAGTATCTGGCAATTAGGAAATTCTTCTTGGAGGGCTGGACAGGTCTATCTCTTTTACTTTTTAAATTTCTTGGAGGGTAAATTTCCGAGGGTGACAAAATGAAACTGCTGAGTATGTTGGGAGAAGGTGGGTGGGAAAGTGGCAGTGGACATATGCTCGGTGGCTAGTGTCCATTCTTGGCACCTGGACTCGTAGTCTTCACTCATCCTTCTTTGGTGACCCTGCCGTGGGACAGGGCCTTTCTTCCCTTTTTCCTCTCTTCTGTCTGCTTTCCAATTTGGCTACTTGGGTGGGTTCAGCTGGGGCAGTGTTGGCTCTGGCCTGCAGGGGGAGGTGGTGGCCTGCAGGCCAGAGAAATGGGAGTGAGGGTAGGAGGGGCTTGGGGGAGATGTGTATAAGAGACAGACGAGAGCCTGTCACAGAATAGCACTCACTCAACCTTATTGTTGTTGCTTTTATTGTGGTAAAATACACAAAAAAACTTGATCACTTTATCCATTTTTGAGCATGCAGCTCAGTGGTACTAAATATATTCACCTTGTTGTGCTACCATCGCCACTAAAACTGAAATTCTGTACCCTTTAAACACTAACTCCATTGTCCCCCACTCCCCTGTCCCTGACAACTCCCACTGTACTTTCTGTCTCTCTGAAGTTGACTACTCTTCGTACCTCGTATGAGTGGAATCATACAGTATTTGTCCTTTTGTGACTGATTTATTTCACTTAACATAATGTCTTCGAGGTTCATCCATGTTGTTGCTTGTGTTAGAATTTCCTTCCTTTTCAAGGCTGAATAACTTTGCATTGTATGCTTGTACCACATTTTGTTTATTCATCCATTGATGGACGCTTGAGTGGATTCCATCTTTTGGCTATTGTGAATAATTCTGTTATGAAGGAGGGGGAAGCTGCATCTTGAGGGAAGCAAAACATATATCCCTCCAAAAACTTGAGTGGGAGCCCAAGATCCATTAGAGAACAGATGTGATGATAATACCCATTTTGCAGATGAGAAAACAAGAGTCTTCCCTGGGTCACTTAGAGTTAGACCTCATCCCTGCACTCTGGGTCCTCTCTGCGGGTTTTTCCTGTGAACCATGGTTTCAATGAAAACCATGGTGTTAAAGGTAGTCCCAAAGGAGGAAACTATTTAGCAAGCTGAGTCATCAAGGGAAACACAAAAGTGTGTGTGTATGTGTGTGTGTCAGGAGGTGGTGGGAGCAGAAAGACAGAGGATGAGGAGAGAAACCAAAGGTGTCTTCCTGGGCCTCCCCAAGGGCCATGGTGACTTGGGTGCCTCAGAACAGGGCTGGTATGGTCTTGAGGCTGATTTTCTCTCTCCAGATTCAGCCCTTCCCAGGGTAGTGAGTGACTATGAGTACCATCTCCCATCAGCCCTCCCCTGCCCATGGCCTGATTCATGTCACCAAGGGCAGTCTCACACCAATGTGGTCACTGGCATAGTAACCAGCTCTGTGGTCTCTTACACTTCTGTAGTTAATGGCTTCCTAGAGGGGTGGTTAGAGTCGGGATGTCAGGTCCTGCTCAGAAGGAGGGAAATCCAGGCCATGAGGTCTCATCCTAAGGGGTGCTAAAGGGAGCCACAGAGAAACCTGTGCCTTTAGGACTTTGCTGGGGACACAGGACACTGGCTAATAGGGTCTGGGGTCCTGGCTGGCCTCATTCAAGGTACGGGTTGTGAATGTTGGCAATTCGATCTCTGGCAGTTCAATGTCAGATCATGATCCACTCATTTTTGCTGAAGGTGGGTGGGATCTCTAGGATGGATACCCTGGTTCCACTGCCAGCTGAACTTTATGCCCATAAAAAAGACCCTATCCCTTCCCTTACTTCTCCCCTTCCTTTTTTCCCCTCCTCCACCCCTTCTCAGGTAGTCCCTGGTTTCTGTCTCTGCAGGCAGCTATAAGCTGAATTCTTAAAACAATTCACTTAGTCTATCCCACCTTGCAGAGCATCAAGGGAAATATGAACTAGCCAGAGCACTCACCTCCCCAGGAATGCCTTCCCGTCCTGCCCACCAGTGCCTTCGTGGGTCATGCCTTTGGCTCTGACAACCCCCCAAACACTGAGTTTAGGGCTGTCTTTTTTCCATGCAGTGCAGGCTCCCTACTTCTCTTCTGAAAAAGCCTTACAAAGCCTTTTAAAATTGTGCTTTTAGGGACTTTACGCATTTGGTTACAGGAAAGAAATGTGAGTAATAAAGACATTATGCTTGGAGAAAAGTCTAAGTGCCAAGAAGGAAGATGGGGCCTCTAGAGCCCCTTCCCCATGTTGGCCTGGGAGGGCTCTGCAGAATGCAGCCCACATGCTTTGTCTCTTTCATTGATTGAGCTTACAGTTGGCAGATGGCCACCATATCTGATGCCTACTCCCCACCCACTCCCTGGCAAGACTGGTGGGATGGCTGAGTCAAGGTTGGGGGTCGGTCATACACAGGCTGTGGGATAGTCTGGTTGATGCCAAGGCTAAGGTTCACTCTGATATTAGGGTTGGGGGACAGGGATGCGTGGTGTGCTGCTGTCCAATGGAGTCACAAAGAGTTGGACATGACTTAGGACAGGTTCTTCTACACATGAAATGGAGCTCTGGGCCCTAGAAGAGGTGGCTCCTTCTTCTTCTGTACTAGTCTCTTTGGGGATCATCCTCTCTTTCCCTCCCTCTCTGAGGTGACCCTGGCAGGTGGCCCCACCTTTTTCCTCTGCTATCATTGAATTCTCCCAGCAGTCCCACCAGGTAGCTGTATCTATCCCCATTTTACAGAATAGAAACTTAAAGACTGAAGGAGGCAGGCATTTACACATCAGACGGGGCTTAGAAAAATATGTCCAGAAGATGGGGTACAGGTGCTATGCCTTTGGGGTGAGTTCAGCGGTATTTGTAGGTGAGACCCAGGGAAGGGAAGACACTAGGCTGGGGTCACTGCCAAGAGAGACTGAGCTGGGGCCTGAATCCAGGTTTCTGGGTTCCCAGGCCAGTGTTCTCTCCATTCCCCCTGTGTCTTCTTGGGTCACAGACTGCTCTTGCCTTGTCCCCACATTGACCCACCCCAGCCTACCTTTCGTGACTGGCCAGGCCTGGCCCAGCAATCCTACTTTTTTAACTTCCTGGCTGGCTAGACTGGGTGAGGAGGGCTGGAGAGGGTCTGGCTAGGAGGAGTTCAGGCTCAGTCCTTCCCTGGGGTTGAGGGTGGGAGGAGCCTCATGGGCAGACACAGAGCCCCATTGTCAGGGCCTCTGTGCAAAGCAGCTGGTCTGGGATTTCTGGGCGTTTTTTACATTTGAAGAATAATTGCATTGTCTAGGGGGCCCTTGAGAATCCAAATCCCTCCCCAGACCTGTCAGGCAGTCCAGAGAGATTCCTCAGGACCAGTATCCCAGCTTCCCTCCCATTCCCTCCCTCCTGTGAGGAGGCTGAGGCAGAGAGGGGTTCCTTCAGAGAAACCGAGGTAGGGTTGCTTCTCCAGGGCACTAGGAGTATCTGTTGGGTGGAGACCACTTTAAGTCCCTGAGTTTGCTTAAGGAAGGTGCAAGTGGCCCCTAAAGCTCTGGACAGAGCTCACATGAGCAAGCATGTGGCATAGAAAAGCCTGCTTATTGGAANGAGGGGGAGGGGAGGAAGGGTAAGGGGGAGGGGAGGAAAGGGCTCGAGCATGCTCTGACCTCCTCGCTCCCAGGAGGCGGAACCGTACATCACTGGGGTGGGGTGGGCGAGACCGAAGGCGCACAGGGAAGAATGTGGAAGCCGGGATACACGTTCTCCTAGGAGGAGGGAGCCCCTGCCTCTGAAGGTCTCCGGGTGTCGGGCGCCACCTTCCGGCCCTCTAGGGAATAGGTTCTCCACCGAGTTGGGCAGCATGGGGATGGGAGGTGGGGTGCAGTTTGGAGAGAGTTTGGGGGCAGGAATGGGGTGACACTCCTGTCCGTGCCCAGGTGTGACATCGGCAGGTAGAGTGGGAAGAGGAGTTCAAGGAGCAGCTTCTCAGCCTGAGCATATTTAGAAAAATAACTCTTTCAAAATCTGTGATAAAAAGATATTAGAGGTGGGATGGAAACATAAGTGATCAGACCTTGAAGTGTGGGAAGAAGGTTGTTAGTGCACAGCTTTTATTTTTTACAGTGAGCCAGGAATAGTTATTGAGGTGTTTATGCATACATATGTATAGTGGCACTAACCACCATTCATAGAAAGATACATTTCCTTCCAGACCAGAAAGTTCCCTTCTGACTCTTTCACTCATTTCCCTCCTCCCAATCTCTCTTCTATCATCACAGATTCTTTTTACCGCTTCATGAATTTCACATAGAGTCATACAATATGGTGTTCTTTTGTCTCTGGCTTCTTTTGTCAATGTAATGTTGTTGAGAGTAGTTTGGTTCTGTTTATTGCTGAAGAATATTACCTTGTATGAATACACTACAAATAGCACACTATATTTATCTATGTTTTCTGTTGATGTGTCTTTGGGATATTTGTTTTTAGTTATCATGAAGAAAGCTGTCATGAACATTCTAGTGTAACTATTTGGTGGAGTATACCCTGTTTCTCCTGGATGTTTTCTTAGGAGTGGAATTGCTGTGTCATAGGAAGACTTTTTCTTAGTGTAAGTAGATTTATATGCCCCCTGTCCATTGCCCAGCAGCTACTTTCCACTCATGAATTCACTTCCCTGTTGTTAGGTCTTGAATACTATGGATAGTATGGATAACTAGACAGTATGCAACTTCTGCCTCTGAAACCTTGGGCAGCTTGGGTCAGGAAGGAAGTAGGGACAGGATCAGAGCTGAGTGGCCCCTTGGGATGGCCCAAAGATACCTTTAAGCCCTTATAGTCACCCTGGGAATAGAAGGGCAACCTCTCCCAGCCCTGGGGCCAGATTCAGGGACCCTTTGGGCCTCTCATCAGCTCCCTAGACTGGCGTCTCTGAGCAAGCTGGCTTAGTGTAACTGTCAATTTGATGTCTGGCCTCTGGTGCCACAGGTCCTCACGGTCCATTGTTTCCTGGGCTCTTTGCTGCTTTGTGGTGACTGAGGGGCTGGGTGGCCTGGGACAAAAAAACCGGAGACCTACCCGGAATAGCAGAGGTTCATCCAATACCAGCCTCGTGGCACTTTTTTCGGGGAAGGTGGGACTGTGTCCTGCCCATCAAATTACCACCTCGTTTAGGCTCTGAAAGACTAACGGAAAGCAAGAGGAGAAGAGAAGACAGTGCAAGGGAGAGTGAGGGCCAGGGAAGGGCCAGGCCAGGGAGGGAGAGCAGAGGGTCTGATGCAGTGGGTACAAGTATCCCGGGGTTGGTTCCAGCACCCTGAGGTCTGTACAGCATCCTGGGGTCCATGTGAGCATCCTGAGGTTGGTGTGAGCTGGACCACAGCAGTGATGCTGGACTGTGCTGGGTTGTGCCGGTCTGGGGTCAGCAGCACCAGGGTCAGTTTCTCTTGCTTTTGACTTTCTTGATCCTCCTCTTTCTTGCTGACTCTTGTCTCATCCTTGAGGAAGAGGCAGTACCTAGCTAACGTGGGGTGGAACTGATGGATTTCAGGGGTTTGGGATGGGCTCTCAGCTCTCCTGTTTGCTGCTGAGGGCCCACAGTACATAACCTCCTTCCTGTTTCCTTCCTTATGGTTCCCTCTTTTCCTCTCTCCCCACATCCTTTGGAGATGACTCTTCTTGTCCAGATCCTCAGGAGAGAATGAGAGGGCTCAAGGTCCCCCCTTGAGGGCAGAGAGCATCTCTTGGGGCAGGTGGGAAGTGAAGGCAGAGCAGGTGAGCTGTGACCCCCTCCCCCCTTCAGGTTCCTAGGAGGCGAGTGTGGACGGTATGCAAAGTTGTGAATCCAGTGGCGACAGTGCGGATGACCCTCTCAGTCGTGGCCTGCGGAGAAGGGGACAGCCTCGTGTGGTGGTGATCGGTGCTGGCTTGGCTGGCCTGGCTGCGGCCAAAGCGCTTCTGGAGCAGGGCTTTACAGATGTCACTGTGCTTGAGGCGTCCAGCCGCATCGGGGGCCGCGTACAGAGTGTGAAACTTGGTAAGTGCCTCAGTCACCTCAGTCCAGTCATCTCCCGAGGTAACCTCTTGTCTCCCAGTGCCCTGGCCTAGCCTGAGATCTTGTTATTTTAGCTTTTTCCCAGGGTTTAGTGTTCTGTCATGCATGCTGGGCCTTTTCCAGAAACTTCCTTTGCCCCCTCAGCACCCTTCTGAGGTGTGCAGAATGGGAGTCTGGTCTCTGTTTTTGGAACAAAATCTAGGGTTCACAGGGTTTAGGTGGGAGAGGACACTCAGAACCAAACTGTCTTTGTAGTGGGCAGACTGGTTTCTATTTCACAAGAAGAGAAATTGTGCAAGTTTCTATTAGTTGCTAACTTTTGAATATGATTTAGTATACCATTACTAACAGCTAGCCCTGGGACAATAGGAGCTGAGCGCAGTGGAGGTGGAAGAAGACTTTGGGCCTCCTTGTGAGTGATGGGCAGGTCTTAGGATTGTCTGGGAAGAGGGTGTGTGTAGCTTTCAGAGAATTAAGGCTTCTAGAGAAAGCAATCAGTTAAGAGACACACCTCAGGAGTGGGCAGATTTTGCCAGGGGTCCTAGAGGGTGGGGGATAGCCTGAAATGCAGCCAGAGGTCAGGGTTTCCTAGACAAGGGGTCTGACAGTGAAAATGGCCCAGTGGGACTACCCATGGTGGCCTGGCGTATGTGGGTTACACTGACCCTCCATAGGATTTTTTTTTTTTCACCTATTTTTAACTTATTTTTATTTCCTTAATTTTTTTACTTTTTTTTTTTTTAATTAATTAATTTATTTATTTTTTAATTTAACTTTACAATACTCTATTGGGTTTGNCTCCATAGGATTTTTTTTTTTTCACCTATTTTTAACTTATTTTTATTTCCTTAATTTTTTTACTTTTTTTTTTTTTAATTAATTAATTTATTTATTTTTTAATTTAACTTTACAATACTCTATTGGGTTTGCATACATTCGGGATTGGGAGCTTGTGTACACCTCCATAGGATTTTGTGTCTATTGTTACTTGGGCTGCAAGGCCAAGTAGGTTCTGTGTATTTACTTTAGATGAATGGGGCAATTGATTCAGAAAAGTAGGTGGTCAGGCTTAGAACAAGCAGAGGTTGAGGAGACATGGGAAACTTTTCATGTTTAAAAAAACTTTGATCACATTAAAAGTCTTCTTTAGAGCATTTCCTGGAAGGTATATGTGAAGTTATGTCTGTCTTCCCCGGCAGACACAGGAGTATGTGTTGGCAGTGAGGATGAAAGTGCATCCCAAGGCACACAGAAACCTGAGGACAGTCAGCTGGGGGACCTCCTGGGGGAAGCCTGGAGACTCTGCTCAACACCTGATTGGCTGGCTAGGAACCTTAGGGATTGGCTGGCTAGGAGCTTTAGGGATGGGATGGCTCCATTTGTGGTTCTCAAGTCTTGATGAGACATTTGGGGTCTGACACAAAAGCGGAAGATGGGAGGACAAGTGCCCAGTCTCAGTGGTAGCTGCCAACTGAGATGTGCTTTGCAGGGAAGTTGGTAGAGGGAGCGAAGTGGAAGGCATGGGGCTACAGGAGGCTGAGGAGATGCATGTGGCTGGAAGCCTTCCTCGGAGGGGAGGGAGCTTGGGTGGGCCTTGGGTGATGAGGGGAGTTGGATAGGTAGTTGAAAGAAGGAACGGATGATGTGTATGAGGAATCAGATCAAGGCAGACTCTGCTAGAATATGGGAGAGCAAGTCCAGACAAGCGCGTATGTGTTGTGTGTGCAGACACCTGGGGCTGAAAGCCCAGGCTGCAGCTGGACCTGTGGCAGGGTGAGATGCTAGCTGTGAATCCCGGTGGTAACGGCAGCAGTGATGACCAGAAGCCCAGGGACACTGTGGGTAGTTGTGGAGATGGTGCCCAGTACCCTGTGGTTACAAGGACAACAGAGGTGAGAGGCCTGTGGGGGATGACAGGAAACGTCCTAAGACAGGCTGCTCTGGGCCACCCTACCTCCTTGTAAAGCTTGAGGGATAGGGTGGAACTCTGATGTTGCTGACCTTGAGCTGCTCACCTTATTCCTGCTTGTGCCTGGATACCCCGTGCCTGGACATTGCTGCCTAGTGACTATGACTTGGAACTCCCGGGTGTACCCTGGGAAGGGTCCATGATGCAAGCCCCTTTTGCTTCTTTTGGAAGCTCAAAAGAAGCAAAACAAAAACAAATACAAAAAAATACCTTGGGGAACTTGAGGCTCTAAAGGATAATTAGTGATAAATGTCCCCAGTGACCAGCCCCCCTCCCTGAACCCTGTGGAAGAAGGGCACTGGGTTTCCAGCTTTTCCTAACCTCTAGTCTGCCCACTTTCCCTGGACAAAGGGACCCATACATTCCTGCCCCTGATTCCAGAGTCACCAGGAAGTTCTGTCTTCCTGGCTGTGGTTTGAGGTTGATTGTTTTTTCTCTTGCTCTGTGTTTGGCACATAGACGCATACAGGGCTACAGGGCTTTTTTTTTTTTTTTTTTTGAACTGATGGTTTAATTAGAAGCAGCCCAGGAAAGAGAAAGTACAAAAAAAGAGGAATGCCCAATTCCTGGGGTGAGGGGTGATTGTTGTCTGTTATGGTTTATAAGACAGCTATTGCTGCAAAGCAGACCAGCCTGAAATATTAGTGGCTTAAAACAACATCCTTTTATTTGCTGATATTTTGTGGCTCCAGAAATCTGAGTTTCTCTTCATGGTGATCACAGTCTCAGAGGGTAAGGATAGAAGGCACAAGGTTTCCTGGGGCCTAGCCTCTGAAGCCACAACATTGCTTTCATTGCATTCTGTTAATCAAAGCAAGCCACAAGGCAAGCCCAGATTCAAGGGGTGAAGAAAGACTCCGTTTCTTGATGGGAGGGCTGACAAAGTCACGTTGCAAAGGGCCATGTGGGTAAGGATAGGAGGAATTATTGTGTCCATCTCGGCAAAAAAGTTATCATACATGATGTCTTGAATCAGGCCTCCAAAAATAAAACAAAACAAAACACCAAAAAATGTTCCTCTATATTTTCCTTTCTTTGTTTCAACTTTCCTGGGAGCTAGGCAGTGGAGGAGACAGGCCCCCCTGTATCACAGGCTCTGCAGCATAAGAAAAGGAAACTGAGCCCCAGAAGAGGAAATAGACCCAGGCACAGTGGGAACTTGCCTCAGAGTATCTGGTCCCTTGGCTATGGATGGCGTAGTAAAATGAGCCACAAGCCTTGTCCCAGTTTGGGTCCAGAATTTTCCCTTGCCTCAAACAGTCTCTTAAGGTTTTGCCACCTGTGCCGTAGGATGAGAAAGCTTAGTTTTCTTCGGAGGTCTGTTTTAGACTGCCCTGGGGAGGAGTCTTCAAAACTGGGAATGTTTTCTCTTTCTTCTGCCCTAGACTGAGTTAGGAGTTGGCCATTTTCCATCTGGATGAGTGGCTTAGATTCCTGAACCACTGGATTTTGAGGAATTGGAATAAGGCCAAATGGGGACCTTGGGTCTGGAATGCTAGGCCTCCTCACTGGGTATTTCAGGTACCTGTACCATGTGGTACCCTCTGGTACCATAGAATTTCTCCTGAGAGGGAGGCCCCAATGAGGAGGGAGGGCCTATTGTCTGATGTTATCACAGAAGGAGAATCTTCTACTTATTCCAGTGAGGCGACTTGGTGTCGTCAGAGTCACTGAGGGTGGAAGTTACCTCATTTATAAAGTGGAATCCATTTTGTGCTGCATATGGTTTCTTACTGGGAGCTTTTCACTGAAGACTTTGGTTCATTGCCAGAGGGGGACCTAATCTCCTTCCTTGCCCTGTTGTTGGGGATGGAAGGATCCCCTTGGAGAAGGAAGATGAGGCAGTGTTCTGGCCCTCTTTGAAGAGTCCTTGCTGTGCTAAGAGCCTGTTGTTGCCATCAGGACACGCTACCTTTGAGCTGGGAGCCACGTGGATCCATGGCTCCCACGGGAATCCTATCTATCATCTAGCAGAAGCCAATGGCCTCCTGGAAGAGACAACCGATGGAGAGCGCAGTGTGGGCCGCATCAGCCTCTACTCCAAGAATGGCGTGGCCTGCTACCTCACCAACCATGGCTGCAGGATCCCCAAGGATGTGGTTGAGGAATTCAGTGATTTATACAACGAGGTGAGGTATTACGGGAATAGCTGAGCGCAAGGGTGTGGGGGACAGGGAGTGCACTGGCACTGTGTGTGTGTGTGTGTGTGTGTGTGTGTAAGATGGGGGTGGGGGTCCAGGCAACTTGCTTGGGTTTTCTGTGATCCTGGTCATGTTTGTACACTCTCTGGGCCCCAGTTTGAGGGCAGAATGAAGACAATGAATGGAGAAGTACTAGGGAAGAGATTATTGACACTTAGGATTAAATATTTCCCCAGAAAGTCCTTAAATATCTATTAAATTGGTTCCTAGGTAAATGAGTATGATCATTGTTGTTCATGTTCTTAGACACTCTTGTAAATGATAACTTAAAAAAAACTTATTTTCTAATTGTTCCTGGTATATAGAATTATAACTGATTTTTTACAGTTGAAGTATAGTTGATTTACAATATTATACTAGTTTCAGGTGTACAGCATAGTGATTCAACATTTTTATACATTGTACTCCATTTAAAGTTATTACAAGATAATGGTTATATTTCCCTGTGCTTTACAATATATATTTGTTGCTTATTTATTTTTTATACATAGTGGTTTTTATCTCTTAATCCCATACCGCTGTTTTACCCTTCATTCCTTCCTTCTCTCCACTGGTAACCACCAGTTTGTCCTCTATATCTGAGTCTATTTCTGTTTTGTTACGTTTGTTTGATTTTTTAGATTTCACATATAAATGATGATATAGAGTATTTGTCTTTCTCTGTCTCACTTATTTCAGTAAATATAATACCTTCTAGGTCGATGTATGTTGTTGAAACTTGCAGATTTTCATTCTTTTTTATGGCTGAGTAAAATTCCAATGTCTGTGTGTGTATATGTACATATATGTAACAATATAGTTTATATCTATCTATCTAACATGTATATAAAACATGTGTATGTATACTACATATATAACTATGTTTTATATCTATATCTATCTAACATCTTCTTTATACATTCATCTGTTGATGGGCACTTAGATTACTCCCATAGGCTGGCTATTATAAATAATGTTGCAGTGAACTTTGGAATACAAGTATCTCTTCAAATTAATTTTTCTTTTTCTTTGGATATATGCCCAGGAGTGGAATTTCTGGGTCATGTGATAGTTCTATTTTTAATATTTTGAGGAACCTCCATATTTTCCAAAGTGGCTGCATCAATTTACATTCCTGGCAAGAGGGTAAAGGGTTCCATTTTCTCCATATGTTCGCCAGTGTTGAACACAAAAAGAACTTGTGTTCTTTTTGATGACAGCTCTTCTGACAGGTGTGATATCTCATTGTCAGTTTTAATTTCTCTGATGATTAACTATGTTGAGCATCTTTTTATATGCCTGTATTTCTTCTTTGGAAAAATGTGTATTCAGGTCTTCTGCCCATTTTTTAATCAGGTTGATAGTTTGTTTTTTTTTTAATTGAGTTGTATGAGCAGTTTATATATTTTGGATATTACCCTTTATTGGTCATATTATTTGCAAATATATTCTTCCATTCAGTAGATTGNCTTCTGCCCATTTTTTAATCAGGTTGATAGTTTGTTTTTTTTTTAATTGAGTTGTATGAGCAGTTTATATATTTTGGATATTACCCTTTATTGGTCATATTATTTGCAAATATATTCTTCCATTCAGTAGATTGTCTTTTTGTTTTGTCAGTGATTCCCTTTGCTGTGCAAAAACTTTTAGATTAAATTAAATTTGTTTTTGCTTTTGTTTCTTCTGCCTTAGGAGAAAAAAAGTGCTTCAATTTATGTCCAAGAGTGTTCTGCCGATATTCTCTTCTAGAAGTTTCATTATTTCCATTGTTACATTTAGGTCTTTGGTCCATTTTGAGTTTATTTTTGTATATGGTGTGAGAAAATGTTCTAATTTCAGTCTTTTACATATGGCTGTCCAGTTTCCCCAGCACCACTTGTTGAAGAAACTGTCTTTTTTCCATATATATTCTGCCTCCTTTATCATAGAGTAATTGTGTGTGGGTTTATTTCTGGCTCTCCAGTTTGTTCCATTGATCTGTGTGTCTGTTTTTGTGTCAGTACCCTGCTGTTTTGATTACTGTAGCTTTGTAAGTCAGGGGATGTGCCCTTGTCTTATTCCAGTTTAAAAAAAAGTTAATATTTTTAGAAACTTTGCTGTGAACTGCAAAAAACAAGCAAGGTAACTTGTAGATCTTGCCTTCTGATAGCTTCCGTTTATAGTGTAATGACCCTTCACTTTATGTTAGTAAACTGGTCAACACTTACCTAATATACATTTTTTATGTCTCTTGTGCATAGGAAAGGAGAAATGACCCTTGCTTTGGGGTTGTCTCTGCTCAATGGAAGGCAGGAACCCACATTGTCTTATGTGTGTGCACTCATACAGTATGTTGTGTACAATTACGTAAGAATTAGCATTCTTGAAAGTAGAGCTTCATCGGTCATGTCCTGATTCCTGTGTTACTGAGAGTGCTTCAAACATGGATGCCTCTTGAGAATGATATTCAGGGTCCAGGACTTACTTGTTCTTTTAAATGTTCCTGAAGGTAGATCATCATCAACTCCTGCTTGTGGGTCTGATTTTTGAGAGCCAAGTGTGTGAGTCATGGAAAGTAGGATAGATAAAGGTAGGCTATCACTGGAGAAGGAAATGGCCACCCAATCCAATGTTCCTGCCTGGAGAATTCCATGGACAAGGAGCCTGGTGGGCTACAGTCCATGGAGTCGCAAAGAGTCAGACATGACTGAGCGACTAACATTACATTATTATTATTATTATCATTCTAAGTGGTGCTGCTGTGAGTCAGAAGGAAAAGGTGTTAACCATGAGGTCAAGAGAGAGATTTCCTTATATAGTTCTTAGACAGTGCTGGAGGCTATTCTGAAGAGGTGTGCTCTAAGCATGTGAAACCTTGCCTGAGGGTGGCTTCATAATAAATATGTGGCCTCCCTCCCAGGCAATGACTTTGAAAGGCTACACATTTGAATGTGTTATATTTGTTAACAAATAGATGAGTTTGTTCGGTAGTTATCATATAGAGCTTAATCTCTGGAGCAAGATTGCCTTGACCCAAGTTCTACCATTCATATAGAATGGTATATACTTGTATATTCATGAGCTAGTTATTGAGACTCTCTGAGCTTTACTTTCCTCATCTGTAAAACAGACACAGTTATACCTACTTCATAGTGTTATAAAGGATAAATGAGACCCCAGTGAAAAGTGCTTAATGAGAAATGGGGTGAATATTGTTAGCTCTTACAGACCCATCCCATTTCCCCTGGGTCACATTAGGAAGATGTCGTTTAACCCAGGACAGGAGACTACCCACGTGACAAATGCAAGTTCAATTACAGCGGTCCTAGTCAGGGGTTGACACAAAGAATCACGTAGTTAGTCCTCAGCTGGGCATTTTGGCCTTTAGTTAACATAAGCTGACTGGCTGGCTACTCTGTTGCTTATCGCCAAGGGGAAAAATCTAAGGGGGAGGAGGCAAGTTGAAAGCCTGACTGCTTGGCAATGGTACTAGGTGTGGAATTTGCTGAGGACTTCAGTTAAAGCCAAACACCCAGCATCTTGTGACTGTTGGGAGAAGAAAAAGGAATAACTTAACTTGCTTTCTTCTTTATATTCAGAGAAGTGTTTAATTTATGTTTCTATCTTATGTGGAGGCTTTTCCCTTGAGGGAGTAGTGGGGGTTGGGCCATACCACCTTTCTTCCTCAGCAGTCCTAGAGCTGGGTTGCAGGGTAGACACACTCCTGTCAATGTATGGGCCCCTTTTGCTCTTTCCCCTGCAAAACACCAGCCAGGACACAGCTCCATGCTGCCCTCCCAGGAGAGGGTGAAGCAGATACACTTGGACAGCAGTGTCAGGGGAGGGTCTGTGCATTTGGTTCTTGAAAAAGGGTTATCTGTGTAGACGTGGGTTCTTTAGTGGGCGGTACGCTTGGCTGTGAAGAGCACTTGAAAGGGCAGTTCCTTTCCCACACACTGTAAAGGCACCAGACATTTCACTTTGTTCTAAGCAGGGGTTCAGTAAGAGAGTTTCTGGGGCCCATCCCACCTCCTGTGTCTGGAGGCAAGGAAGCTGACTGCCCAGGTTCAGTTTGCCATCCCCAAACCTCCATTTTGTTGGTGCAGCCTCAGTACAAAACTGAGTACCACATTAATTCACCAAGGAAGAGGTGCCATGCGCCCAGCATATCCGGGAACATTTTGGAGATGGTGAGTCTGAGATGGAGGTGGGATGAATGAATGTGTTTTCAGTCTCCTGGGATCTCTTTGCAGGTCTATAACTTGACCCAGGAGTTCTTCCGGCATGGTAAACCAGTTAATGCTGAGAGTCAGAACAGCGTGGGGGTGTTCACCCGAGAGGAGGTGCGCAACCGCATCAGGGATGACCCTGATGATCCAGAGGCCACCAAGCGCCTGAAACTCGCCATGATCCAACAGTACCTGAAGGTATCTTTGCCATCTCGGAGCTCTGTTGAGTACAAATGCCAGAATGAGAAAGACTGACCTGGGGAAGTTGGGTCCGAGGAGGGCAGCACTGCCCTAAAGTCCTGCTTCTATCCCTGCCCAGCCTTGGCGGTCACCTGGCTCCCCTCTGGCTCTTCCCACAGGTGGAAAGCTGTGAGAGTAGCTCGCACAGCATGGATGAGGTGTCCCTGAGCGCCTTTGGGGAATGGACTGAGATTCCTGGTGCCCACCACGTCATCCCCTCGGGCTTCATGCGGGTTGTGGAGCTGCTGGCTGAGGGCATCCCAGCCCACGTCATCCAGCTGGGGAAACCCGTCCGTTGTGTTCACTGGGACCAGGCCTCATCCCGCCCTCGGGGCCCTGAGATTGAGCCCCGGGATGGGGGTGACCATAATCACGATGCCGGGGAGGGCAGTCAGGGTGGAGAGGAGCCCCGGGAGGAGAGGCAGGATGAGGATGAGCAGTGGCCAGTGGTGGTGGAGTGCGAGGACTGCGAGGTGATCCCGGCAGACCACGTGATTGTGACCGTGTCACTGGGCGTGCTCAAGAGGCAGCATGCCAGCTTCTTTCGGCCAGGCCTGCCCGCCGAGAAGGTGGCTGCCATCCACCGACTGGGCATCGGCACCACTGACAAGATCTTTCTAGAATTCGAGGAGCCCTTCTGGGGCCCTGAGTGCAACAGCCTACGGTTTGTGTGGGAGGACGAGGCGGAGAGCTGCACGCTCACCTACCCGCCCGAGCTTTGGTACCGCAAGATCTGTGGCTTTGATGTCCTCTACCCTCCTGAGCGCTATGGCCATGTGCTGAGTGGCTGGATCTGCGGGGAGGAGGCCCTTGTCATGGAGAAGTGTGATGACGAGGCAGTGGCCGAGATCTGCACAGAGATGCTGCGGCAGTTCACAGGTGCGTCCCTGTCCTTGTCCCGCCGCCGGCTCAACAGGTCTCACTCTGTCTGTCCTCCTCCTCTAGACCCTCTGAGTCTCCTGAACCAGTACTAGCATCCTCATCCCCAGACTGTGAAACTGAGGTGGTGCACCCCTTGGGAGAGATACTGTAGGGCACTGTGTCTTGGCTTTGGCCTCCTAAATTGCAAGCTCTCTCCATTTGGAATTTGAGACACTCAAGATCACAGGCTCTGTGTTTCTTCTCTGTTTCTAAGGCTGATGGTGAAAAACTCAGATATCACCCCTAAACCTCAGATTGCCCACTTCCTACGCATGTTGTCTTGCTAAGAGATGGATTTGTGGTTGTTTTGTCTGATTTTTAGTCGAACATGTTTCCTGCACTATCCCAAAAGAGCCTCACAAGAACCCCTGAAATTGGAAGGGGGAACATGATTATCTGGGATGTTTTTCTGATAGGAAAATTAAGGCCCACAGAGAGGAGGTGTTTTTCTGGGGATTACAAGGAGACATTGAGGGGTATACACCTTGAATCCCAGCCTCCCTCCCTCCCTTCTTCATGCCTGGCCTTCCTGGAGCCCCCGAGGTACAGTGGGAGTTGTCTGGTCAGGAGTGTCTTCTGAGTGCAGCCGTTTCTTATCCTCCTTCCCCTTGGCTCTTCTCATGCCCCAACAGGGAACCCCAATATCCCAAAGCCTCGGCGAATCCTGCGCTCGGCCTGGGGCAGCAACCCCTACTTCCGGGGATCCTATTCATACACACAGGTGGGCTCAAGTGGGGCAGATGTGGAGAAGCTGGCCAAGCCCCTGCCGTACACAGAGAGCTCCAAGACAGCGGTGAGTGTGGGTGTGCTGGGTACGTGAGGGGCTGCGGGGTGAGGGTTCTTCGAGGGGTGGGTGTTTTGTGTGTGTGTTTGGTCCAAGGGAGGGGTGCCAAGGTAAGAGAGGTGGAGTAGCTCCTGTAATGATGGAGAAAACAAGCAAAAGTACACTTAACACCTAGAAGAACAAACAGAGTCAAACTAGGATATCTTAAATGCTTTCTTGCAGTTATAAAAACAACAGACGTTTAATTCTGTGCTGTCCAATATGGTAGCCGTTAGCCACATTTAATTAAATTAAAATCTAAAGTAATAAATACAACATTTTGTTCCCTAGTTGCATTAGCCAGGTTTCAAGTTTGAGAGCCACCTGTTGCTCATCAGAGTGGCCACGTTAGAGGCCACGTTAGGAGCCTCATTAGGTGGCCACATTAGAGTGTGTCACCATGGACCATTTCTGTGATTGTGGAAAGTTCTGTTGGGCAGCACTGACCCAGTATGTTTTGCTTATTTCTCCCAGTTTGTTTTCGGAAATAAAACAAAATACTGACCTTCCCCCAAATTATAGTAACTATATAGTAAAACACATAGAAAAATAATAAATTGAAATTATCTATATATATTTCTGCTTCTAAAAAGTAGATTTTGAGTTCCCCCCACCAAGCATACCCATACAATAAATGTTAAAACCCCAACAAAATTATATTTAAAATAATTCTCTGGTGTAATTGATGAGGAAGATTGCAGAGCAATGTGTTGTGCCTGTCCTGGCTGTGCTATAGCCATCCTCCTCTTGTCCCCTGCATCAGTTAGGACTAGCACATATAACAAAAAGCAAAACAAACTGTGGTTTAAACAAGACAGAAGTTTACTTAGGTCACACAAAAGGAAATCTGGAGGTAGATGTTGGGGCCCAGTATCAGTAGAACCTGGCTCCATCTTCCAGGCTACCGTGTGATCCAAGAGGGCTGTGGAGGCTGTTCCTCTTGTTCTCCTGTCTGTGACAGGCTGATGAGTGAAAGAAGGGAACCCTTGGGAAGAGTCAGTGTCCCTAAGCAATAGTGCACTTGAAGTTGATTGGCAAGAACATAGTCATATGACTCTTCCAGCTGCTAGAGACTGGGATACATCTTTTTTTTTCCCCCTGGATGGCAGTGGTGGTGGTGGCTTGGTCGCTAAGTCATATCCAACTCTTGGGACCCCATGGACTATAGTCTGCCAGGCTCTTCTGTCCATGGACCCAGTTAAATGTCAGGATTTTTGTTAACTAAGGAGAAAGAGAAAGGATGTGGAGCAGGCAGCTTGCCCTCTGCCACAATATGTGCCTCCCTTTCAGCTTAACCACCTCTGCAGGCTCTTTATTGGTGGGTTAAAATCTCACTACTCAAGGTGGGTGGTCCATGGACCAGCAGCACTGGCACCATGTGGGAGCATATTAGACATGCAGACTTGCAGCCCACCCCAGACGTGATGAATGAAAACCTCATTCTACAAGGTCCCCAACTGGTACCTTACACATTCAGTTTGAATAAAATCCAAACACAAGCTTGGAATGCAAGCATTTGTTCTATGCTTGGACCCCACCTAAACAGCCTGCTTTCTTGGTGTTAACAGCTGCTCTGCCAAAGTTTTCACCATGTCCTAGACAAGGCCTAGGAGATGCATTTCTGCCCCCATTTTTCCTTCTTCCTGAAACATCCTTTGCCTGTTTATTTATCCAGCATCTTCTGAGAAGAAGCCCAAAGGTCCTGTCCTCTGGGAAGCTTTGTGTGATCTCCCTGACAGAGGGCCTCTTTTCTGGGCTCTCAGCACCTCGCCCAAACACCCATCACGTCACGTATGATGCCATTTAGTAATTGGGTTTCGTGTCTGGCTTCCCCACCAGCAAGGAAGCTCCTCAAAGCAGCTGCCTGGTCACCTTTTATCTTCCAAGTGCCCAGAACAGTCCCTGGAACCTAATAGGGGCTCCATAAAGGTTTGTTAAATTACTGCCTAACTTTATAGAGTTCTTATATTCTTTCAGGTTCTGAGTCCTTTAGATACATCATTTCACTTAATCCTCACAATCACCCTCGGAAGTGGATGGTATAAACTCATTTTGGAGATGAAGAAATCAAAGCTTAGGGAGGTTAAATCATTCCCCAAGTTCACTAGTAAGAGGCAGTGTGAATTTCCAAAATTGTAGAGCCAGGACTCACAAAAACCTCAGAGGAAAAAGGACCGAGGCCGGATGTTTGGGGAAGAAGCAGGGCAAGATAGGCAGGTGGGATGGACAGCTCCTCATCCTATGGAAATAGCAATACCCGCATCTCAGATGCCCGCCTATTCCTTTCTAACTTGTAGTATGAATGGGGATTCTGGGGCAGACAGGTAGCTTTTCTTGTTCCTCCATCTTCACTTCCCTGTCCCCCTGCCCAGCCTATGCAGGTGCTGTTCTCAGGTGAGGCCACGCATCGCAAGTACTATTCCACCACCCATGGTGCTCTGCTCTCTGGCCAGCGTGAGGCTGCCCGTCTCGTTGAGATGTACCGAGACCTCTTCCAGCAGGGGACCTGAGTGCCTCATTGCTGCCGAGCGTGTTCCTTAAAGAACCACTAACTCGTGACTGCCAGCCCTGCCCCTTGCTGCTGTGTACTCCTCATTTCCGAATCCTGTGTAGAATGGATTTGTATCTTTTGTAGAGCTAGACATCTAACTGGCTTCAGACCTGGCCCTGTAGCTTCTCCTTTTCTCTTTCCTGGGTGGTGACCAGGGTGGGGTCCATTGATTTACCTCTGTGCTCTGATCTCTGACCTCCCTATGCTTCCCCTCATCTCTAACCTTGTTATTGTAAGTGCCTTCAATACTTTGCATTTTGGGATAATAAAAGAGGCTTNTAGAGCTAGACATCTAACTGGCTTCAGACCTGGCCCTGTAGCTTCTCCTTTTCTCTTTCCTGGGTGGTGACCAGGGTGGGGTCCATTGATTTACCTCTGTGCTCTGATCTCTGACCTCCCTATGCTTCCCCTCATCTCTAACCTTGTTATTGTAAGTGCCTTCAATACTTTGCATTTTGGGATAATAAAAGAGGCTTGCCCTTCCTGTGCTCCTCAGCTTCTCTCTTCCATTTTTCTTAGCCTCGTGTGTGTGTGTGTGTGTGTGTGTACATGTGTGTGTATGTATGTCTTTGTATGTTTGTCATATCTTCTTCGAGGGGATAATGGGGCCAGCTATGGTCTGGTCATACCCCCAGAAAGGAAGATGCCTGCCTTTAGTGGAAGGGGCATCCTCTTACTCCAATCTGTCTGTGATTGTTTCCCTTCCTGCCAGTGAGACTCCTTAGGAGTAAGAGCCCCTCATTACCCAGCCCCAACTCCTTCAAGATAGGCCTGGGTCTGCCTGCTGGCTTTTTGTTGGACTTCTCAGAGCCTGATTGGGTAACATAGCCACATGGAGTGAAGGTGAGTTTTATGGGAGGGGACACCTGTTGTGGCTCCATGCCAAGATTAGATGTGTTAATTATTAATCAATGTCATCTGGCCAGAAGGCCCTGGTTCTGCCCTTGGGATGCTCCAGTTGACTTCTGGGAAGCTTTTTCCCAGAAAAACTTCTGGGAAGTACAGAAGTACAGCCATTTTGGTGGGTGAAACATACACACACACATACACCCCTTTTATATCCACACACACATACATCATCCTGCACAGATACACTACTCTACACCCTTACACCTATACACAAGTACAGCTATACACACATGCATAAAATCTTAAAGAACATTTAGTCATTTTCTTACTCCAGATTTCTAGTGACAGAGTTTGAATTCTGCAGAGTTGAGGGGTTGGGTGATGGAGGATGTGATGAAAAGCCGGGTGTACCCCCTGGTTTAACTCTGTGAATTTAGGTTGGGTTAGCTCTTCAGAAGCTTAGGGCACTGCCTTTCATATGACTCTATATCCTTTACTCCCTTACCTTAGGCTGTGATGAAGATGTCCAACACATGGATATGCCTCTACACTCCTCCCTGTACCTGTCTGCACACCGCTACGTGCACATCCACCTACATGCACATACATGCTGCCACCACCCCACCCCCCGCACCCCGCCACACACACCCACATACACATGTCAAAGAGGCATCCTTGTTTTGTGAAGGTTGACCTACCCAACATCCCTCATGGAGTTTATGTTAGGGATTCATATTCACCTCATGGGTAACTTGAAAAATTATAAGTATATGTATTAAACTATTTTTTGAATAGAGGATCTATCAATGTAGTTCATGCTCAAAAGTTATAAAAGGATACACTGAACAACCTCCTCCCACAGCTGTGCCCAGTACCACTGCCACTCCCAATGGCAATATTATTATATTATATATATTAGTATATTGTATATCCATTTCTAGATATGTTATTATAAATATATACCCTTCTCTCTTTTTATATGAAAGTGACAAAGTATCCATCCTGTTCTGCATTTTGCTTGTTTTAGTTAACATAATGTGTCTTGGAGATCTTACCATAATGGTATTTAAATGGACAATGTAAATTTGGATCTTACTTTGGTCAAGGAGTGTCTGTCTCCTTCCTGGCCAGAGTTGTGTTACAGGAAGCACCTCCTATTAACTTCACCTTTGGAGGCACTAATCCAGTCTTGACCCCTCCCCATGTCCTGGATTTTCCCCACTAACTGTGCTGGGATGGACAGAAGTGGCCCATCACATAAGTATGCAGGATGAAAATAATATGTAGAATTTCCAGATCATACGTGTAGAAATTTAAAGAACTCTAGGAGGGTGAAGTTTATTTGGTGACTGCAAGTTAGAGAGCTTCAGGTGGGGGCAAGTCAGGGGGGTAGTCTGACTTGCCCACTTAAGGGCTAGACATAGAGTCTCTTAATTTGACATGAATGCCACCTCGGACTAGGGAGGGTGATTCATCCCAGTGAGGAAACAAAACCTCCAGAGGGTTATGTAATGCAAGTAAAACACCTAAGTTCACTCAGATAGGTAGTGTGAGACTTAATTCAAGGTCTGTTTGGTGCTACGTGTGTGCTAAGTCGCTTCAGTCATGTCTGACTCTTTGCAACCCTATGGACTGTAGCCCGCCAGGCTCCTGTGTCCATGAAATTCTCCAGGCAAGAATACTGGAATGGGTTGCCATTTCCTTCTCCAGAAGACCTTCCCGACCTAGGGATTGAACCTGCGTCTCACTGGCAGGCAGGTTCTTTACCACTAGTGCCACCTGGGAAGCCCTGATGCTACAGTGAAGGGTTATTCTAGTTATTGTGTGATTAAAAAGAAAAGGCTGGTGCCATTAAAAAAAAAATCTTAGGCCATTATAGACAGGATGGAATTGCGTGCAAACACACGAGGAGACTGTGGCTGATTCTGCTAAAACTGGCCTTGTGCCTGGCAGCATTTCTACTCTTGGCTATACACCCAAAAGAAATGATGAGTGGATATGCCCACCTGAAATATGTACCAGAGAGATATACACAGGATGAGTTCCTTGCTGTGACTAGGTTTCTTAAATAGCTGTGGCGTTGACTGATACTCAAACGACTCTAGTAGGGGTGTCTAGTATGGCATGCTCAGGCCAACACCCTGTGCCAAAACTGCTACACAATTCTTGTCACTTGTGGGAGGTCACTTGAGAGGGAAGTTCTTTCCTGGCACTGGATTCTGTGTGGAACTGGTTGCATGGTTTCTTGTGGGCATCAGTGAATCCACGACCAAGGTGCTTGGTTTGTGGCTTTGTGGAAGCCTCTGAAATGTTACCTCAGGTTCCCTGGGGTACTCGGCAAGTACTGTCTCCTTCTACTTTTGCTGCTCTGGAACAGGTATCCCTCTTCACAGGAGCCACTTGGAATGTCTACCCTACCTACACACAAAGGTAGGAGTGAAGTGCCTCTGGTTCGAGTCACTCTGAGTTTGCTTGGGCCTGTCAAAATGAGCCCATGGGTGATCCCAAGGTGCAAGAGTGAAGTGGGCTGCTGGTTCTGTTCTAGAGAACTGCCTGTCTAACTAATGGTCTGCCAAACATAAGGGTAGATTCACATGCAGCGTTTTTCTCATACTGACCAGCTGGTGTCCCTTCTTCCATGCTTGGCCCTTTTAGCCTGTTCTCCACACAGGAGCCTGTATGATCCTTTTACCAACATGAATCCAGTTATGTGCTTCCCTAGTTCCAGTGATTCCCATCATCCTGAGCATAAAACGTGATCTCCAGCATCCTGTGTGATCTGTTCTTTGGCCCCACTGCCTTCCATGGCCCCCTCCTGTTGGCCCTGGCTGCCCTGTTTATCTGGAATGCTTGCCCCCAGGAATGCAGGTCTCGTTCCCTTGCTGCATTCAGCCCTCTAATCAGCTGTCACTTCTCTAGGAAGACTTCCCTAAGCACCCCATTCACAGCACTCTCAGCACTCCCTATCCTTCCCTTTGCCTGTTTCTTCATAGTCCTTCTCTTTCCATGATGTCATTAAAAAAAAATTTATATGTCTCTTTATTTGTCTATCTACTCCCCTTGCCCCTTCCCCCAGGTTGTAGCTTGCATTGTCCAAAATAGTGCCTGGTATAGCGGGTTATCAATGAATATTTGCAGAATGAATGAGCAAGTGAACGAAGGAGCTGAGCTGAATAGTGTTATCCCCCAGACCCATCCTTGGTGCTAGCCAGCAGTCCTCATGGGCTTCCCTTGCAGCACCCCTTCAACGCTGATACCTCCCCTCCCTTACCAACCAACTGTCAACAGGCAGAATGGTCTGCTTCACAGACAAAATAGAAGCCACCTGGAGCCAACTTCCTTGACAAATCTACAGACCGCTAGCCTACACACCAATCCTTATAGATCTTTCCCAGACACAATGGAAGTGTCTGATCCATCACTTGTGTATTCCATGCCCCAAACTCAGGGACTTTGCTTGCCATTTCCTATCCCATTCTGTCTACTCCATCCTTCCCACTTGAATTTCAGTTTCCTCATGTCTTTCCCATCCCCAGCCCTCACCTTACTCCCACTTTTCCTTGCCTTTTTTTCTGGTGAAGCATCACACTAGCATTTTCTACACTTGCTCTCTCTGCATCCTCACTATCCTCACTCTAGCAGCGGTTGGTGGGGGTCCTCAGGCCACAGAGGGAAGGACTAGGCTGGCTCTCCTTTCCATGGCTGGGAGAGGTAAGGAGGACTCCTAAGGTTGATGAAAGGACAACCTCATGGGCTGAACCACATCCTCTGGTGCCATCTGCTGGCCATGTCAGAATGCAGCCCTCTTGCTTCACAGAGAACATTTGTGTCTGGGATTCTGTGAGCTTTTCTGAATTAAAAAAAAATTTTCAATAAATCATAGAAAATACCTTAAGTTAATACTGAATAAAGTTAATAAAGTAATATTGCAACTTATTCCAGAGCATGATTTATTTTTCATTCTTAACCTTTTGTAAAAAGAGGCTTTGTTGGCCTCCAAGATGAGACCACCTTACCTGCCTCCTGAGAAACCTATATGCAGGTCAAGAAGCAACAGTTAGAACTGGACATGGAACAATGGACTGGTTCAAAATTGGGAAAGGAGTCCGTCAAGGCTGTATATTGTCACCTTGCTTTTTTAACGTCTATGGAGAGAACATCATGAGAAATGCCAGGCTGGAGGAATCACAAGCTAGAATCAAGATTGCCAGCAGAAATATCAATAACCTTAGATGGGCAGATGATATCATTCTAATGGCAGAAAGAGAAGAGGAACTAAAGAGCCTCCTGATGAAGGTGAAAGAGGAGAGTTAAGAACCTGGCTTAAAACTCAACATTGAAAAATTAAGATAATGAAAAACAACCCTCAGAATGGGAAAAAATAATAGCAAATGAAATAAGTGGCAAAAGATTGATTTCCAAAATATATAAGCAGCTCATACAAGTCTATATCAGAAAAACAAGCAACCCAATCAAAAAGTGGGAAAAGACCTAAACAGACATTTCTTAAAAGAAGACATACACATGGCTAACAAACACATGGAAAGATGCTCAACATCGCTCATTATTAGAGAAATGAAAATCAAAATTACAATGAGATATCATCTCACACTAGTCAGAATGGGTATTGTCAAAAAGTCTATAAATAATAAATGCTGGAGAGCGTATGGAGAAAAGAGAACCCTCCTGCACTGTTGGTGGGAATGTAAATTGATACAGCCACTATGGAAGACAGTATGGAAATTCCTTTAAAAACTAAGATTAAAACCACCATATGAACCAGAAATTTCACTACTAGGCACATACCCTGAGGAAACCAAAATTGAAAAAGACACATGTAACCCAATGTGTGTGGCAGCACTATTTATGATAGCTAGAATGTGGAAGCAACCTACATATGCATTGACAGATAAATGGATAAAGAAGCTGTGGTACATGTATACGATGGAATATTACTCAGCCGTAAAAAGGAACACCTTTGAGGCAGTTCTAATAAGGTTGATGAACCTAGAGCCTATTATACAAAGTGAAGTAAGTCAGAGAAAAACAAATATTGTATACTAGCACGTATACATGGAATCTAGAAAGATGGTACTGATGAATTATTTGCAGGGCAGCAGTGGAGACACAGACTTATGGGCATAGCAGCAGGGGCAGGCGGGGAGGGGGTGGGAAAGGAGAGGAGAGGGTAGGATGTATGGAGAGAGTAACATGGAAACTTACATTCAGTTCAGTTCAGTTCAATCACTCAGTCATGTCTGACTCTTTGCGACCCCATGAGTCGTAGCACGCCAGGCCTCCCTGTCCATCACCAACTCCCGGAATTCACTCAGACTCACATCCATTGAGTCAGTGATGCCATCCAGCCATCTCATCCTCTCTCATCCCTTTCTCCTGCCCCCAATCTCTCCCAGCATCACAGTCTTTTCCAATGAGTCAACTCTTCGCATGAGGTGGCCAAAGTACTGGAGTTTCAGCTTTAGCATCATTCCTTCCAAAGAAATCCCAGGGCTGATGTCCTTCAGAATGGACTGGTTGGCTCTCCTTGCAGTCCAAGGGACTCTCAAGAGTCTTCTCCAACACCACAGTTCAAAAGCATTAATTCTTTGGTGCTCAGCCTTCTTCTCAGTNTCCTGCCCCCAATCTCTCCCAGCATCACAGTCTTTTCCAATGAGTCAACTCTTCGCATGAGGTGGCCAAAGTACTGGAGTTTCAGCTTTAGCATCATTCCTTCCAAAGAAATCCCAGGGCTGATGTCCTTCAGAATGGACTGGTTGGCTCTCCCTGCAGTCCAAGGGACTCTCAAGAGTCTTTTCCAACACCACAGGTCAAAAGCATCAATTCTTCGGCGCTCAGCTTTCTTCACAGTCCAACTCTTACATCCATACATGACCACTGGAAAAACCATAGCCTTGACTAGATGGACCTTTCTTGGCAAAGTAATGTCTCTGCTTTTCAATATGCTACCTAAGTTGGTCATACATTACCATATGTAAAATAGATAGCCAATGGGAATTTGCTGTATGACTCAGGGAACCCAAACCAGGGCTCTGTAACAACCTAAAGGGGTGGGATGGGGAGGAAGGTTCAAGGAGGGGACATATGTATACCTGTGGCTGATTCATGTTGATGTTTGGCAGAAACCAACAAAATTCTGTAAAGCAATTATCCCTCAATTAAGGAAAAAAAAAAAAAAAGCTAAGATCATGATATCTGGTCCCATCACTTCATGGCAAATAAATGGGGAAAAAAATGGGAAGAGTGACATAATTATTTTCCTGGGCTCCAAAATCACCGCAGAAGGTGACTGCAGCCAGGAAGTCCCTGGAAGTAAAGCTATGACAAACCTAGTGTATTAAAAAGGAGAGACATTACTTTGCAGACAAAGGTCCACATAGTCAAAGCTATGGTTTTTCCACTAGTCATGTACAGATGTGAGAGTTGGATGATAAAGAAGGCTGAGCACCAAAAATTGATGCTTTTGAACTGTCGTACTGTAGAAGACTCTTGAGAGTCTCTTGGACAGCAAGGAGATCAAACCAGTCAATCCTAAAGGAGATCAGTCTTGAATATTCATTGGAAGGACTAATGCTGAAGCTCCAATACTTTGGCCACCTGATGGGAAGAGCCAATTCATTGGAAAAGATCCTAAAGCTAGGAAGCATTGAGGGCAGGAGGAGAAGGGGGCAACAGAGGATAAGATGGTTGGATGGCATCACCGACTCAATGGACACGAATTTGAGCAAACTCTGGGAGTTAGTCAAGGACAGGGAAGCCTGGTATGCTGTAGTCCATGGAGCTGCAAAGAGTTGAATGCAACTGAGTAACTGAACAAGATATTTTCTTTTTTGTTCCTTCATTCCGTCATTCATTGATTGCTTAATTCATTCATCAGACTTTTTTATGCAAGCTTCTGTGCTAGGGAGATTTAATTATGTTTCAGTGAGTAAGTTTACTAAATAAATAAATAGGAACTATGAACTTATTTTATTCCCCAAGTGAAGCTGAACTGTATGATTTCAATTCTTTTAAATTTGTTGAGGTTTATAGACGGATGGGAGGTGGGAGGTGGGAGGAAGTTTCAAGAGGGAGGGGACATGTGTACCTAAGACTGATTGATATTGATGTATTTCAGAAACCAACACATTGTAAAGCAATTATCCTTCAATTAAAAAGAAATAAAAAATTTTTGTTGAGGTTTGTTTTATGGCTCAAGATATAGTCTATCTTAGAATATGATCTACGGTGCTTGAAAAGGATGTGTTTCTGCTATTGTTGGGTGCAGTATCCTACAGATGTTGATTAGATCCTGTTGGCTGATAGTGTTGTTGATTTCCTCTATATCTTTGCTGATTTTCTGTCTAGTTCTTTTGATTGTTGAGAGAATTGTTTAAGTGTCTAAATATAATTGTGTATCTGTTTATCCATTCAACTCTATCATTTTTTGTATTAATACCTTTTTAAAGAACAGTTTTAGACTTATAGAAAAAGTGAGTGTTTAGCCTCTACCCCCATTTTCCCTATTAACATCTTATATTAATATGGTATATTTGTCATAACCAGTGAACCAATGTTTTAACCAGTAAACCAAAGTTCATAGGTTAAACTAAGGAAAGATGAATAAACTAATATCTTTTTCTGTTCCAGAATTCTGTCCAGGATGCCACGTTACATTTAGCCATCATGTTTTGTTAGATTCTTCTTGGTTGTGATGTTTTCTCAGACTCTGCTTATTTCAGTGATCTTAACCATTTTGAGTGTATTGTAGATGCCCCCTACTGGAATTTGTTTGATGTGTTTTTCATGACTAGACTGGGATTATAGGTTTTTAGGAAGGAAACCACTTTTTCATCTCATCATAGGACCTTGATCACTTTGCTGAGATAGACTTTGTCAGGTTTCTGCACTGTGAAATCACCCTCCCTCATCCCCCTGCCACCATACTGTCCTCTTCGGAAGGAAGTCACTTTGCAGCCCACACATTTAGGGAGTGGGGAGTTATATTCCCCTCCAAAGAGAATAGTATCTATATAATTTATTTGGAATTCTTCTGCACAGGAAAATTGTCCCTTCTCTTCCTTTCCCCCTTTCATTTATTGACTTGTTCAGTCATTTATTTATATCAGAATGGACTTGTGCATATTTATTTTATATTTTGGATTTTAATCGAATACTACTTTATTTTGTTGTTAAATTATTCCACCTTGGGTTGTTGGGAGCTCTTTCAGTTGGCTCCTATGTCTCTGACCTGCAGCCATCAATGTGTGGATTTTTTTTTTTTTCTTTCCTTTTTGAACACTTCCTGACTTTCTGGCACTGTAAGGTTCTCTAGGCATATCTTGTATATTTCCTGTCTCTGTCACCGAAGCAGCCATTTCTTCAGAGAACCCTGATTCCTTTTGATAGAGCTTGGTCTAGCTTGGGGCAAAAGCTAGATTGGTGTTGCCTCTTGGGGTTGGTAATGGCAAAAGTGACCTCAGTTCTTTATTTCTGCTTGCTTTGCTATGTGAACTTGCATCTCCTCTCACTAAAGAGGTTGTTATTGGCTGAATTGTGTCCCTTCAAATTCATGTGTTGAAGTCCTAACCTAACTCCCTGTGATGGATTAAAGATTATCAGCAAATATTGATATTGATACTCATTGAAATTTATATTCAGCAAACATCAATCACTTTTCTTCCTCTAGGAATAGAGTATATATTCCTCCCTTTTGACTTTGGGCTTAGCCATCTGACTTGTTTTGGCTCACAGAATGTGAACAGACACATTGTGGTATGAGCTGAAGCTCCCAACATGTTTGCACAGTTGGGTTTCTGCCTCTCATGTACTTGCAATTTGTCATAAGAACAGGTCCCTGATAGCTGATGTTTCAAGGAGAATATGGAGAAAGGGGGAATAGATCTGAGCTTATAGAAGCCTGGAATCAAACCTAGGGCCTGTAGACAGACACATAAACAAGAAAGTCAATGCTTGCTCTTATAACCTATGAATTTAGGGGTGGCTTGTTTTGCAACATTATCATAGCAGTAGCTAACATCTCTCTTTGGGAGAGTCATCTAATCCAAGAGGGATATTTGTTGGCACTAGTGATAGAGTGAACAAAGGCCCATGCGATGGGAAGCCACCCAGGGTACAAAGGTGGCACAGCTCCAGCAAAGGGGCCTGGCAGGAATGGGCCAAGGGATTCAGATTCCTGGAGGATTCATTTCATAGCTTGACTCTGGCTCAAGGAGCTGGGAGAGACAGCAGCTCTTTTTAGTTCTGTCCTACCCGACTGAGGAAAGATCTAACCACTGCCTCATTCTCAGCTCATTGTTCTAAAAATTCAGATTGCTGTGACTCCTTTTCTAGCAAATGGAGAACTTGAGAAATTACGAGTTTTCCCTCCACTCTCAATGTCCTTTCTGACCCAGACCCACAAGCCTGGACAGTATTGAAGTCTTTGCTAAAGGCAGAAGGTTCCTGCAGGGAATCAGGTTGATGGATGATCATAGACTGTATTCTTGGCTTTTCAGAAAGTAATTCTTGGCAATAGGACAGTGGTTGGAGATTGCATGACTGGGGAGGCTCCTCCTGGAGTTAGGAGTAGGCTGTGAGGGGCTCTGGTGGAAGAGGGTAGAGCCTTTTCCTTACTCACCTTCAGCCAGTGGTGCTTTTGATACAAGGGATATAACTCTGGCTAGCCTTTTAATTTTGTTTCCTTACCTTTAGAGTTCCCATTGTTTGCCAAATGGTTGGCTGATATCCTTACATTTCAGACATGTCTTGAATTTCCAGGTACTGAGGAACCTAGTAGGCTACAGTCCATGGGATCGCAAAGAGTCGGACACGACTGAGCAACTTCACTTCACTTCACTTCATTGGTATTTTAAGGAGAAGGGTTTTATTAAGGACTTGACAGGAAGTCACTTTAAGTTGGAAGTGGTTTTGATTTAACAATAGCCTTTCCTGAGATGTTAAGGGCTCCTATTAAGGCAGGCAGGTATAGTTGGTAACTTGGGAAAGGAAAGCTGATCATGGATGTAGCCCATGGAAATGCCATCTCCACAATATCCAGGATATCCCTTGCTGGGGGCCAGCGTGAGGAACTCCGCCCATGGCAAAGGTCATGAGGAAGGAAGCTTGGCATATGCAAAGGCGTGATCAAGCCTCAGGAAATCCCCTGTTCCCGAGCATCTACCCCCAAACCAGAGTACTTTACGGGGAGCTCTCCCCCATAGCCATTTCTCTTGGAGAAGGAGTTAACTTGCAGCTCCAAGTTAATAAAAATTCCTGGGCATGACAAGAGTGTTTCAACTTACGAACTCTAAAGGTTCTCTGGCCTGCCTGATCAGGTTCGTCCGGCCGCATGTGATTGTTTACAACCCCGCAACTGTGAGAGGCACGGGATGCTTTAAAACTTTCTAAATACAGACTCTTTTGAGAAGTTAGAAGGTCATTTGTATAGTATTAGTGAGTTGATTAGGAATTATATTGGTGAAGGGTTTTTTCATTTGTCGTGCCAATAATTACTGCTAATTCCCTGCCCTGGGCGTGACAAGGGTGTCTCAGGTCAAACCTCTCTGCTGACAGACTAGCTTGTATGGCAACCTCTCAACCATAAACAGCACAGAGAGTTTGGATTATTAGCATAGGGCTTTTCTCATTGTTGAGTCAATGATTGCCGCCAGGTCTCCGTATACTTAGGCACCTGGGAGTATATTAATCAACGTATTTGGAATATAGAAAAGGAAACATAATAGTTTTTGATGTTATCAATATTAGACTTTTTGAGTTAATGAATTTTCTCTTTTGTTATAGACCACTGTACTTTGTTATAAATCACTGTGTCCTTGCTAGGTAAAAATGTAACTTTATCACTATCTTAAAACTAAATAGATCTTAAAGGGAACATTGGTGAAAGGTTTCCATTTATTTGACTGATGTTTGCTGCTAAATCTTCATATTCCCTGCCCTTATAATGAATATAGCTAGCATATAGGAGAAATAAGTATTAATCTTTAAGATTAATCATGTTAACCTTAGGTTAAGTAAATTCCTTTCCTAGTTGTAACTCACTACACCCTTATCCTATAGGAATGCAACTTTATTTGGAGGGCAGCGCCTGATTTAAGAAAAAAATCACCCCTGGAAAAATAAGTTTTCTGGTTAACTGACCGGTATCAGAAATGGCCATAAAATATCAGCAGACGTCATGGCCAGAAGATGATGTAAAAAACCATAAGACCTTTGTATAATTTTATATGAAGCACCTGATTGTGACAAGGGTCAGGTCTGCTGACCATCATGTGACTCTGTATTCATCCCTATGTATAACAAAAAGGTATATAAACAAACCTGAAAAATAAAGAAATCGGATCAGTTTCTGGAAAGACTGATTTCCCTGTGTTGTTTCTTTCTTGCTCCTCGCTTTCCTGGCTGAATTCCCATCTGAAATGTGGGTACTTACCAAGCCTGCCAATTCTGCCTGGGCTTCTGAGATCAGACCGGGGAGGCCTCAGTGCCTCCTTTCCTTTGGGAGAATGGAAAGACGCCTGTGGCCTACGTAGGTGGTGATTGGTATTCCATGTAAACCAGTTATTCAGCCTCTTTTTCTCCACTAATTTTCCTATTACACTATCCGTTTCTAATCTCTCTCTTTATCTGTAATTAAATAAGTTTTTTCCAGGACGCTGACTCCGTCCCCATCTTCGAGTCACCCTGGATCCACCGGGGCTGGACCCCAGCACTCCCTCTTCTCATTCACCTGCATTCCTCTGGCCAAGCCATCATCAGCTTAGATTGTTGCTGTCACTGCTCTCCAACTGGCCTCTCTGCTTTCAGTCTGATTTTTTTTTTTTTACACAATAGCTAGAATAACCCTGTCCACCCAAAGTCAGACCCTGTTACTTCTCTCCTCAAACTCTTGTAAGGCACCACTTCACTCAGCGGGAAAGCCAGAGTCCTGTGTTATTTACATGGCTCTGTGCACTTTGGCACTCATCACCTACTACATCTGGCAGCCATGGTTAGGTTCCTGATGAGAGGGGGCGCTCTTAGCTTATGCTATTGCAGATTAGATAGCTGGCAAAGCCTTGTATTGCGGTGACTGGCCTATGTGAGACACTGAGAGCTGCCTGCATGATATCCATTGCTTCCTCCTGCTGCCAGAGTTGTGATTTTCTTCAGAGTAGCAGTGGTTTCCAATGGGAGGCAATGATTCACGTTGCCCTAAAGCAGGATCAACAAACTTTTTGACAAAATTTTTTTTTTTTTTTTAAATTTAGGCTTTGTGGGCCAAGGGGTGACTTTCATACCATACACCTCTCATGAAATAATCTCTTGACCTTTTTCACCCTCAGCCATTTAAAAATGTAAAACCCATTCTTGGTTCATAGTCTTTATACAAACTCAGGTGGTAGGCTAAATTTGGCCCACTTTGCAGACCTATCACTCCGTCTTGTTTTTTATGTTACCAGTGTCCCTTGCAGGGTGGTCATGACATCCACTTCTGGAGGTAAGCTGGGGAAGGGTGGTTTGGGGAAAACTTTTATTATTTTGATAAAAGGAGGCAGATGCCATAGCCCAAACCCTTCTGTTTTTCCTCTGCCTTGAATATGAATGTGAATTATGGTACCACTGATCATGGTGAAGCGACAAGGAGGATAAAAACCAACACCCCAAAGATTGTGAAGCAAAGATAGAAAGAGCTTGGGTATGTGACTGACAATACCAGAAACTACCTACTTCATATGTTGTGAAGTGAGAAAAACAACAACCAGTGTTTAAGCAGCTTCCTCATTACTTGCAGCTGCATTTTCAACATATCCAGGGCACTTATGTCCTTCGTTATCTGCTTCACCCCTCCCCCATCCAGGAGAATTACTCTACCCACGGAGACTGGTACCCAGGCAGCTGTGTTTTGTACTACGTGCTTCATCTCATGCCTACATGCCCGCCCAGATGTTCAGACCTGACTTCTAATTAGTCAATCCATAGGCTGGCCAGTGAACCATGGCCTTTGTGGCTTGTCTCCGGAATGGAAGCTGAGAGTTCTGTGGTTTCTGGCAGGACAGAAGAAGGTAGATGCAAACAGTATGATGGAGTCACATGAATGTCAAACTCCTGGAAGGAATATCCACAAATGTTGTGGGTAAAATCCCCTTCCAATGTGTCCTTCCTTCTAGCTCTTGGCTCTAAAAGCTCAGCCTGTTGTGGTCCCAGTTCCTATATTTCTTCTTGGTTCCAAGTTCCCCCTGCAATTCCTGCTTCATTTTTCTCTAGCCAAGAGCAATGTGAGAATGTAGGCCAGGGTCTTGTTCAACAGTTTCTTGGTTTCCCTGCTCCCTCAAAGTGTTGGATGGGGAAGGGAAGAAGTGACAGTCTAGACCTTCAGGGGAGATGAGTGCAGCCCCTTTTCCCAAAGTTACCATCCCCAGCACCACCTGGATCTACTGGGCTCTCCAGAGAGCTATTCTGAGCTGAGAGGCTATGGGACGGGTTTAGCCTTTATAAGCATCTGGTTTTGTGCTTCATTGGAGCCGCAAGAAGAAAAAAAAAAAGGGAAATTCTTTTCCAAGTGGACAGTGAACATGTAACCCCCTGGGGGTATGACAGGATGGGAATAGAAATGGGGTCAGGAGGGCACAGAGAAGTTGAGCTCTGACAAGTCACTGAGGTCCAAAAACTTTCCCCAGGACCTGTCAGCGCCTGGAACCAGAGGGACTAAGGGACTGGCTTGTAGTGCTGGTGGTGGTGATGTGAGCGGCTTGCAGAGTGGGGCTCCAGGAGGGGTCTGGGCAGCAGGGCATGTGGAGCGGGAGACTTCTTTCTTCAGAAGTCCAGGGTGTAGCTGGCTCTCTGGCTGGAGAAGGATGCAGGCTCTAGCTCCTTGAGGACTGGTAGAACTGGCTGTGGGGAGGGTCTTACAAGGAGAGTGACATTGACCAGCCATCAGGTGAGCACTGGAGCAGTGTGGCAAGAAAGGGTAATGGGGCAACTCCATCCATCCAGGATTTAATGAATGCTCACACCTAGTCTTGAGTAGCCCGGGGTCAGACAGCCCACTTCCTCATAGTGGATGAAGATATGGATTCTATTGAACGCTAAGCCTGAATGACCTTGATGTGAACTACCAAAGAGGCTGAGGGCCACTCAGGGCTTAATTCTGAGCCAGGGGTCTTGGAAGGAGGTCTTGGGAAGATAATGGCAAGCAGAAAGGGCAGGCAGGCTGAGCCTCTGAGAGCCTGAAGCTTCAGCATCAGTGGGTTTGTCATGCCTGCAAGAAGTAGAGGACATGACTTTGGAGGAGGCTGGAGGGCTTGTATTTGAGGTGTCTGAAGTCATCCAGGGGAGGGTGATCACACACATTTGGAGCTAGAGACAGATATTTGGGAGCCATTTATGTACAAGTGGTCATTAAGATGATTTGGAGTGGCTGAGATCGGGTGGCAAGTTGAGATAAGAAAAGAACCTTGGGGACACTGAAGACCGTAGAGGCACGTGCACAGGAGGCAGAGAGAGAGACGGAGAGAATGTGGTCAGGGGACCAGAAGATCCCAGGGGTGTGTGGATCAGGCAGAGGGAGGAATATTTCAGGAAACAGGGAGTGGCCACCAATGTGGACTGTGGCAGAGGCAGAGGGGGAGGAGACTGGAGAAATGAAAGGCCCCAGGTGAATTGCAAAAGCAGCCCTGGGTGATGCTGGGACAGAGGTCCTGGAGACTGTGGGAAGAAAGCAAGATGGGTGGCAAGAGCCCAGCTGGAAAGGGAGGATGGACTGGAGCTGGGACCTTGGAATGGAAGTGGGAATGCAGCTTTCTAAGGAATTGGCAGGGGGCGGGGGTGGGGTGGGTGGTGGAATTGGACAAATACCAGTGCCCTTGGAGGCTTGCTTCTGTCTCTGTCAAATCTCACAGGGGCATCCTTCTCACTCATGACTCCTTCAGGCTTCACTCCATCCCTTGAGGATTGTGTAAAGGAACACTTAGTCCCATTTTCACGGGCACTGAGAGAGTCTTCTCTACTCCCTCAGCCGTGGACTGGGCTGGGGCACCTGAAGACCCAGAAAGTGGTGCCGTGAATGCACTTCTCCCAGATGTCCCAAAACCACTTGCAAGAGGCTCCTTCCTTTAGAAAGGCTGTTGCTACTCCCTCCATTCCTCTTGGCTGTTCCAGGACTCTTTGCCATGTCCTGAGAACAAGGTCAGCAACTCAGTGCTTTATTGATGTTTAGAACTAGGTCACTGGATGCCCTTGCTGTGGCATAGCCTCTCTAGGGGCTCTGTAGCCCCACCCGCCTCTCCTGAAGGCTTGTTCCCTGGTATGGAGGGCATAAGAGGCCGCCAGCTTTGTGCTGAGGGCCCTGTGTGCAGGAGACTGAAGCTGAGGCTTAAAGGTCAGATATGTTTTGCTGATTGGTCATCAAGCCTATAGAAAGTACTGGGCAAGCTGCTGACCCCACCTGTCTCTACATCCACTGTTATCCAGGACAGGGAGCAACCCCTGTCCCCCTCCCCCCCACCACTTAAATCCTTCTGATGAAAGCTCTCTCTCCACATTTATCCCTTGTCCCCACTATGGACCTCCTGTGGGCTCAACTGCCTTGGCATGTGGGAACCCTCTAAGAGACCCTCCCCTGCTGTTGAACTCTCCTGCTCAGAAGCCCAACGTTCAATACATTGACATAAGGGTCTGCCTCCTTGTTTTGACAGATGGCTCCACCTCTGTGAGAAGATTCTGGGGGCTGTGCCAGTGTTCCCAGCATTAGGGCAGCCAATGAGCTGCAAGATGGGGCCCTTTTTGATGTATGCAACATGCTCCCAGTATCTGCTTTTAACTGTTCCTCCTGTGCCTTGGGGGATGCCAGNCCAGAAGATCCCAGGGGTGTGTGGATCAGGCAGAGGGAGGAATATTTCAGGAAACAGGGAGTGGCCACCAATGTGGACTGTGGCAGAGGCAGAGGGGGAGGAGACTGGAGAAATGAAAGGCCCCAGGTGAATTGCAAAAGCAGCCCTGGGTGATGCTGGGACAGAGGTCCTGGAGACTGTGGGAAGAAAGCAAGATGGGTGGCAAGAGCCCAGCTGGAAAGGGAGGATGGACTGGAGCTGGGACCTTGGAATGGAAGTGGGAATGCAGCTTTCTAAGGAATTGGCAGGGGGCGGGGGTGGGGTGGGTGGTGGAATTGGACAAATACCAGTGCCCTTGGAGGCTTGCTTCTGTCTCTGTCAAATCTCACAGGGGCATCCTTCTCACTCATGACTCCTTCAGGCTTCACTCCATCCCTTGAGGATTGTGTAAAGGAACACTTAGTCCCATTTTCACGGGCACTGAGAGAGTCTTCTCTACTCCCTCAGCCGTGGACTGGGCTGGGGCACCTGAAGACCCAGAAAGTGGTGCCGTGAATGCACTTCTCCCAGATGTCCCAAAACCACTTGCAAGAGGCTCCTTCCTTTAGAAAGGCTGTTGCTACTCCCTCCATTCCTCTTGGCTGTTCCAGGACTCTTTGCCATGTCCTGAGAACAAGGTCAGCAACTCAGTGCTTTATTGATGTTTAGAACTAGGTCACTGGATGCCCTTGCTGTGGCATAGCCTCTCTAGGGGCTCTGTAGCCCCACCCGCCTCTCCTGAAGGCTTGTTCCCTGGTATGGAGGGCATAAGAGGCCGCCAGCTTTGTGCTGAGGGCCCTGTGTGCAGGAGACTGAAGCTGAGGCTTAAAGGTCAGATATGTTTTGCTGATTGGTCATCAAGCCTATAGAAAGTACTGGGCAAGCTGCTGACCCCACCTGTCTCTACATCCACTGTTATCCAGGACAGGGAGCAACCCCTGTCCCCCTCCCCCCCACCACTTAAATCCTTCTGATGAAAGCTCTCTCTCCACATTTATCCCTTGTCCCCACTATGGACCTCCTGTGGGCTCAACTGCCTTGGCATGTGGGAACCCTCTAAGAGACCCTCCCCTGCTGTTGAACTCTCCTGCTCAGAAGCCCAACGTTCAATACATTGACATAAGGGTCTGCCTCCTTGTTTTGACAGATGGCTCCACCTCTGTGAGAAGATTCTGGGGGCTGTGCCAGTGTTCCCAGCATTAGGGCAGCCAATGAGCTGCAAGATGGGGCCCTTTTTGATGTATGCAACATGCTCCCAGTATCTGCTTTTAACTGTTCCTCCTGTGCCTTGGGGGATGCCAGGCCTGAAAGTCCAGTACTTGCTAGATCCACAGGGCGAAATTTCTGCTCCTGAGCCCAGATGATATTGGCTGTCTTTTTACCTTGTAATATTGGGATGAGGAGTCTGAAATTGTGGTGACCTTTTCAACAGACTACCTCCCTATTACAGGAAGCTTCTGGTTGAAAATACTGGTCCATTTTGGCCCCAGCAGTTGGTTTTTCCTGTTTCAGAACACCTCCACTCCAGATACCCCAGGGTATTATCTAGCAGTTCTCCTTCCAAAGGTCCACTGAGCTATCATCATCATTCCTTTGCTGGTTGGATATGTGTGGTTGGTATTATCTAGCTGAAGACTGAACTACCTATAGCCTCTTGGGAATATAACAAATTTTGGATGGTTTGTTGAACCATCAATGCTAATAAGCACGGTTCCAGGTAGGTGTTCTCTCACCATGTACACACGTCTACTTGGGGTTGTATATTTTTTCATGTAAAGTAATGTTTCACCCATTTTACTTATGGCCACCTTCCAGACTGAGGCCATGAGAGCATCACAGATGCATCTGGTGAGACTGAAAAAGTTAAACTTTTTTTGCTTTCAAAGACTATGTGAGTTTTAAGAGCCAACAAAATTCCCAAATCTTTTGGTCATGCTGAAAGTCTCAAAGGAGAGTAGCCATCAGTTAAAGAGACAGTTAGGCTGAAACTAAAAAGTGAACACAGATCACAGGATAACTCAATTTATCCTGTTGTGGGCCTTTAGTACAAAAAGGAGTTCTTTATGGGTTGTAAGCTAAAGGGGAACAGTTTGCACCGTTTGGAGAAAATAGAAGTACCCTGACCAATAAATATGTCTAAAAATGACAAAGCTCTCCCCATTTGATGGTTCTAGATCCCAGTAAGAAGTGATGGGCACAGGCATAAGGAGCTATATACAGAGTGTAAACAGTAAGGCCCTTTGGAAGACAAAATGAGGGGCAAGGCAGAGCCTCTGTAGGGCAGAGTGGCCTGCAGGTTATACAATAGGCTTGTAGGACAGTCATTTATTCTGCCACCAAAGCATGCTGGTGGCAATGGCAGGCTCACTGGATTTCTCCAGTCTGTAGTAAGGAGAAATTCTGTCCATTGAGAATCCTTGGCCCCAGTGACCTCTCCTGGAGGGGAGGCATTGGGAACAGCCAGGCAGGGCCTCTCTGCCCTTTCCTCCCCAAGAGGCTACCTACCCAGGGTTCACAGCATAGACGGGGCAGTGTTTCTCAAGCAGGGATTGGAAGCAAATGGCCTCAAGGAGCCTGTAGCCCCTCTCTTGAAAGGAGGAGCTGGGGGCGTCTGTGTCCAGGAGAGGGAGCCCATGACTTTCAAAGCCCTCACCCCATCTCAGTTCCTCACAGATGCTGGAGAGCAGTTGCCAAAACTGATGCTGATTAGTTTCTGGGTCTCTGATTCTCACCAGCCTTTTGAATAAAGATAGTCTCCTTCTCCATACCTTTCCCGCCACCCCAGCATACTCCTCGGCCTAACTTAAGGTCCTTAAATATCAGTCTCTTGGAGATGGCTGTAGTCCTCCAGTTTATAAGCCTGGCAGGTAGTACCCTCAGTTGCATCGTGGGGGACACCTAAGAACACCACTTCGACCTCTGAGTGCAGGGCGCACATGGCCTCTCTGGTGTGGATCTTTTGTGACGGGCTGGAGACTTTGGCACGCAGGTGGGTAGCAGGTCTCTGGAAGGGCCGCAGAAGCCTCCACTCACGGAAGGTGCAGGGCATCTTTTGACAGGCGACAGCTGGAGCCTGTGCTTTGGGTGTGCCCAGGGAGCCAGGGGCTGAGGGCACAGTGAAGGCCTGTGGGGCCCTGGTGGGTATGGCACCTGGGCCAGGAGTGCAGTCTGGGTGTGGGCTGCCATTTGAAGCTTGCCAGTTGCGACCATAGATACTCCAGAGTGGGCGGCGGCGCTGGCGCCTGTGATGGCACTGGCAGCGCAGGAGGCGGAGGAAGGCACGCTTGAACTCCCTGCTGGAGCAGGGGTAGATGAGTGGGTTCACACAGCTGTTGAAGTAGCCCAGCCAGAAGATCACCTTGAAGACGCCCTCTGAGGGCTTCAGCTGTGGAAACAGGGAGCCTGTGGGAAGCAGAGACCCAGGCTGGTTAGATGCTCAAGAAGAGGGAGCCCCAGGGAGCCCCAGGCTGCCCCTGGTGCAGCCCCTCTCCACACTATTCCCCCTCCCACAGCACCTTTCCCGGGCTCTGACCATTCATCGACTAGGGGCTATCAAGACATCTCTCCTCAATGAGTCCCTGATATAATTCAAGAGTGTCCGTGAACTTTGATGAAGAAAAACAACCATCTTCAGTTTTACTCACATTTACCTGAAATCAAGCATTCCCTGCAAGTGTAAGCAACAAACCTGAGTAGAATTAGACAAAATGATATTGAAATCACTGTTTTGTAGCTCCAAACTGAAGCTACAAAACGGTGCAATATTTCAGTTTTCTACATAATATTAGCAGTTGGTGGAGATGTTTTGAAATATTGTCTATGCTTCTCCCTATTTGGAAACGGTCACTAGAACACACCAGTGGATCCTGTTGTTTAAAGCCTTCATGTGGAAGTACATTTAATACTAAATCACAAATTTCAATTAAAAATCAATGAAATTGATTCCATCTGTAATCTTTTGTATTTTATTTTATGCATTTCAAAGAGTAATTCTGATAAAGTCTCCATACACTTTGTCAGATGCCCAAGTCGTCCCTAGCTTTATAAGAAGGGTAAAAACGCCTGAATCAAATGTTGACCAAGGCTTGCTCCATGCCAGGCACTGTGCTGGACTCTCCTCAAATACCTGAGGTCCTGCTCTTCTCTCAGGAGCAAAGTGGATCAAATATCATGAGAAAGAAGATGGGATGATGGTGGTGCCCAGTATATTGGGGTGGGGGGCTTCCAAAGTCTCAGGATAGACAAGAGCCAGGCAGGATGAGGAAGGGTAGAGGTTATCAGGAGTGGAAGGGAGAGGTAGGCAAGAGGATAACAAGTTTGGGTAGGGGAATGTCTAATAGGATATGCTCATAAAACTTCATTTGGGACAGATGGTGAAGGGCGTTAAATGCTGGAAAGTCACGCTTTTATTTTGTGGACAGTTAGGAGATATGGATATTTTTGAACAGGCAAAAGATAGAACCTAGAATTAAGCCTCAATAAACACAATGCCCAAATCACTGTGGACAGTGACTGAAGCCATGAAATTAAAAGACACTCCTTGGGAGGAAAGCTATGACAAACCTAGAAAGCATATTAAGAAGCAGAGACATCACTTTTGTTGACAAAGGTCAATATAATCAAAGCTATGATATTTTTCAGTAGTCACGTATGGATGTGAGAGTTGGACCATAAAGAAGGCTGAGTGCTGAAGAAGCTTCGAAAGAAGCTTTTCAACTGTGGTGTTGGAGAAGACTCTTGAGAGTCCCATTGGACTGCAAAGAGATCAAAGCAGGCCATCCTAAAGGAAATCAGTCCTGAATATTCATCAGAAGGACTGATGCTGAAGCTGAAGCTCCAATGCTTTGGCCACCTGATGCAAAGAACATCACTGGAGAAGACCTGATGCTGGGAAAGATTGCAGGCAAAAGGAAAAGGAGGTGGCAGAGGATGAGATGATTAGATAGCATCAGCTACTCAAGGGACATGAATTTGAGCAAACATCTGGTGTGCTGCAGTCCATGGGGTTGCCAAGAGTCAGAAACGACTTAGCGACTGAACAAATGCAATGCCCATGGGCTGCCAGAATGCAGGATAATGGGGCTGTCCCAGTGGAAATGGGAAGTGGTCAGGGAAGGCTTCTGGGATGGCTTTAAAAGGGAGCAGAGTGCCTGACACCCTCCAGGGGGCACTGGAGGTCTGAGTTGTGCCAGAAAGACCCTCTTTCCCCACAAACCTCTCCCCTGCCTTCCCCACCACGGACCTTAAGGAGTCATACCTCCAAGGGCAACTAACAAAGTGCAAAGACATTATCCAGGAAGCACAGGCCACTTTGTCACCCTCATCATCCTCCACAGCAATAGCAGCAGGGGTCAAGGATAGGTGGCAAGAGTGTCCCATCCCAGGAAAAAGCCTCAAGTGTCTGCCAGGGTGAGCAGAGCAAGGATAGTGGTCCTTGACAAATCATGAAACATGCTTTGTTTTCTTGCCCTCAAAGAAATAAGAGCAAGGGCCCGTACTGAGGAAGCAGAGGCACCATGTGTCCCTCTTTGACCTGTAGGCTCTTGTATATCACCCACCTCCCACTTGGTGAGATTCCTGGTGCTAAGAGACAGTGTGGAGAAAGAGGAATGTCAGGTAGTACTGCGTGGCACATGATTTTCATGGTCATGCAGCCTTCAGCAAGTTATTTGGCCATCTAAGTCTCACTTTCCTTTTCTGTGAAATATACATAGCAATGTTTCTCTGAAAGGGATTTTTTGAAGAATCATAAATTTCAGGGTGTAAGACTTAGCAGTTTTGTCCTAAATACTGGAGTCTACTCACCTCCCCCTTCCACATCTCTATGGCTTTTTTTGAGAGAGGAGACCTCAGTCCTGGAGGGACTCCGTTCTCAGCTCTGGATAGTGGCCAGAAACAGAAGCTGAGATTTGGTGGGTTTGGGGGAGGTTGGGGCATCAGTCAGAATGTGTTTAGGAGATAATTTCCCTTGGCAGTTGTCCCTGGAATCCAGGGGCCACCAGGGTTGACCTCAGCCTCCAGAAAGACAGCCTTCTGAACAGCATCCTTCAATGGCTGCAAAGTAAGACCGAGTGCTGAAAATAACTTTCTGACTCAGGCTAGAATTCTTTTATATTTATCCCAGGATGACAAATCAGGGGACTATGCTTTCAGCAGTAAGCCAAAAACCAGCCAAGGGGCTTTGTTATCAATGTGGTTTTGATTTGAATTTTGTGGGGAACATGGCATATCTGTAGTGTGGCCTGGGCCTTGTTTTGAAGAATTAGAATTCTAATTTATGCTTAACCAACCTATGTGGAAGCTTGCTGCCAGCTCGGAATTCCTTACACACAAAAGGAGCTGGGATTCAAACTCAGCCTTTCAGCCCCACGTTTTTCCTACTGTGTCTTGCTGAGGTTTCTGTCTTACTTTGGTCCTCCCGGAAGTAGACCTGAGACAAGGATTCAAATACAACTTGTTTACTTGAAACGTAAATGAAACATCAGTAGTGACGTGTGATAAAAAGAGGGAAGAGAAGGAAGCCAATGAAAGGAGAGTTAACAAGTTAGTCACTGCTATGGGCCACCAGGGTGCAATCTCACTGGGAGCTCTGGGGGACTGTAGTTGTCACACAGCTACAGTGGGGTGAGGGAGGTGAGGTATCTACTCCCATTCCCATCAGTCAGTGTTTGGGCTGCTCCCTCAGGGTGTTAATTTTCCATAGTCCTGTCTTCTGTGTGGGTGGACAATGAGGATTTTGCTGGTCAGAGAAAGTCGAGGGCAAAGAGATGGAGGCAGCTGCTGGGGTGGAAAGTGACCTGTATACGGGGGGCAGGGTGGGGCACTGAGGGCAGCCTTCACAATTTTGTTTCATTTGCTGTCTGCCCTTTGTGCACAGACATCTTGCATGTAAAATACAGACATCTATGTCTTGGGCTCCAGCTTCCACATGCAGGAGGTCCCGAGAGATTTCACTCTGCTCCCTTCACATGGCAGTACTGAGCTTCACACCTACCTCTGCACAGAGTGCAGCCGTCCACCCCATATGCCTTTTTGCACCCTGCCTTACTCTTTGCTGCCTGCCTGCCCCAACCTTCTCTCATCTACCAACAGCCTCTTTCAAGGATTCCTGGGTCAGGGGACAGGGGTGTGTGTGGACACTTCCTTCCCCTTTGCCATGGACAAGGTACTAACTGTCCTGAGACTCCCAGGGGTGCTCACTTGCATTATCCCCACAGTGCTGCCTGGGTGTGGGGGCATCAGTCGACAAGCCCCTTCTCAGCCACTCCCAACTTTCTCCTCCTCCAGCCACTCTAAGTTATGGCCTCTTAGGCTGACCATTTATTTTGCCTCTCCTGCCTTCTCATTCATCTCCAGCTGCCCAGCACAAGCCTTTGCCAGTCCTAGAAGCCCAGGGACAGGAAAAGCCTCAGTGGGTCCACAGGGGTTCTAAGGCAAGGCCTCTGTCTCTCTGTACCTGGCAGCCCCCTTCTCTGCCCTGAGCTGATTCCCTCTCCCACTCCCCACACTGTACACGGTGTTTCTTGCATGCATATAACCTAGCTATGCTAACTCATCTTGGCAGTTGTCACTGGAAACAGGTGCTCATGGGACCCCCTCCCTCAGCATCCTGCCATCCAAGCACAACTCCCTTGTTCTTTCTCTTGTGATTCTTATTTCTCTTCCACCTTCCTGCGCAACAGCTAAACAGCCACACTGACTGCTTGCTGCCCTCTGGCCACAGCGGGCTCCCCAGTCTTATCTTTGCACTTTTGCACAGTCATCCTGGAATGCACTTCCTCTTTCCTCCACCTGGTAGTGCTGGCTCCAATGGCATCTCCTCCTGGAAGCCTTCCTCACACTACCCTCTGCCAACCCAGCAGAGTTAGTTGTATTTCCTCCTCCCCTAGCATATCTATTCACTTCTAAGTGCCAAGAGCACTACAGGTAACTACTGGCTTCCCATCTATTTGATTCTTAAATGGTGAGCTCCCAACACCATGCTTGGCACATCACAGGTGCTCCACACATTCTGACCCATCTCTTTCTACCACACTGTGAATCCCATCCATCCCCAACTCCTGTTGGTCCCGAATCCCCCACTGTGCATCATCCCCTATTATTACCCTGATACTATCATCATATACTTACAATGCCCTCCAAGTGGGCTCCCTGCTCCTGTCCCTGTGCCCCCCATAGTACCCTGTTCTTCACACAGCAGCCATGGAGATCCTTTTAAGACATAAGGCTGAGCATTTCATTTCTTCACTTCAACTTATATTCCACCGCTGACTGCAGCTTTCTACCCTCTCTCTCCCTCTTTGTTATCTGTACTTTGACCTGCCAGCCCCTTGGATTTCTCCTATTATCTCTGCTTAACTGAGACTTCTGTTTTCTTGCACTCCAGCTGTTCTTTCCTCAGTCCTTCCACGCCCATGTCCTTCTGGACTGGGTTGTATTTATTCAGTCAGATCCTAACTCTGGAGAGATTCACCCACTCTCTGAACATGCTTAGGGTCTCCGACCTCAGCCCTGTGTCCTGGCTTCCAGCAATCTTGCTGCCCATCCTCAACCCAGTCTCCCACGATTCCCTCTCCACAGGCCAAGCAGTCTTCTGCTGCTTCACCATCTCCAGAGCAACTGATCTTACTTTCTGTTTTGCAGAGAAAATAAGACAAAGAAATACATGTATATGTACGGCTGAGTCCCTTCGTTCTTCATCTGAAACCACCACAGCATTGTTAATTGGATATATCCTAATACAAAATAAAAACTTTAAACTTTGAAAATAACAAGAGAACAAGACAAAGAAGTTGGGCACTCACTCAAACCTTCTTCACTTCTCTTCCTTCTTGTTAAGAAAGGAGTCTCTCTTCCCATCCAAGGTTCATGTCCCTACTTGCGTTGTGGAGCTCTTGACCCATCAGTCACTTGTGAGCTTGCCTCTATCACAGCTGCACCCTCTTTGCTGATTCTCTGGCTGTTACTTAATTCTCTCCACCCTTTCTATCCACACAGGCCGTCTCCTCTCCACCACCTGCTTTTCACTCCACTGCTTTGCACTACTGCAATACTCCACCCTGGACCCCTACCTGCAGATATTGCTCTCATCCATCCTGGACACTTCTCATCTCACCTGGGGCTTCTAGGGCACTGTTCTCTTGGATTTTCTATTCCATATCAATTGCCTTTGTCCCCTTTTTTTCGTGTCCCCACTGCTTTGTGTAGGAGTGCCCTTGCAAGAAGAGTCTTGTAATCTCTTCTTTTTGCATTTTCATCGCAGTTTCAACCAGGTTCACTGACTTTTGGCCAACTCCCACAGTTCTATCTCCAGCTCGGTCTATTCTCCCAAATTCTAGACTCATCAGTCCAATTACCTCCCAGGCATCTCTACTGGATGCCTACTTGCACCTCACACTTATCCGGCCCTCATGAAGCTTACATTTCATAGGGCAAGACCAGTAACAAATACAATAAACAAGGAAAATACAAGCATGTCATATAATAAGACATGCTAATAAGAAAAAACAAAGCAGCAAAGATAGCTAGTGTGTGTTTGTGTGTGTGTGTGTGCATGTGGCTGGGGGTGGCAGTTTAAATTTTGGATAAAGTGGCCAGAGAAGGCCGACTAAGGATGTGACATTTGAGTAAGAGATGAATAAGCCATGGAGACCGCTCAGGGAAAGCATTCCAGATAAGGAAACAGCAGATGCAAAGGCACTGAGGTGGCCCTGGTATGTTTGCAGAACAAGGACAAGGCCAGTGTGGATAAAATGGAGTGATTGAGGGCAGAGCCGAAGGCGATGAGGTTGAAACTCAACCACTACCTTCCACCCTGTGCTTCCTACCCTGACTGAGGCACCATCATCTCGCTCCTTGAATAATTCAGCAGCCTCCCCACTGTCTCTTGTTTGTACTCTTGCAGCCTGAAATCTATCCGCAACCTGGCAGCTGGAACAATCCCTTAAAAATATAAACAGATTTGTCACTCCTTAGGCTCAAAACCCTCTAAGGGTTTCCATTCTCCCACACATAAAAATCTATGACTACCTAGCTCAACTTGCAGTCCCCCAATTCCCCCGACACTCTCTCCTACTCCCTCTTCCAGCCTCACTGCCCTCCTTTTGCTTCTTGGAAGACACATGCCCACCTTGGGCCTTTGAATTTGCTGTCGCCCAGAAATTCACATGGCTCTTGCCTTCACGTTTGCAGTGAGGTCTGTCTGACCTCCCATTTAAAATTGCAGTGTGCCTGGAAACAACCCAAGGGTCCATCGACAGATCACTGGTTGAAGAAAATGTGGCATGTGCAAACAGTGGAATATTATTCAGCCACAAAAAGAATGAAATACTGCCACTTGCAGCAACATGGATGGACCTGGAGATTATCATACTAAGTGAAGTTCCAGGCCGCTGCTGCTAAGTTGCTTGTCGTGTCCAACTCTGTGCGACCCCATAGACAGCAGCCATCAGGCTCCCCCGTCCCTGGGATTCTCCAGGTGAGAACACTGGAGTGGGTTGCCATTTCCTTCTCCAATGCATGAAAGTGAAAAGTGAAAGTGAAGCTGCTCAGTCATGTCTGATTCCTCGCGTCCCCATGGACTGCAGCCCACCAGGCTCCTCCGTCCATGGGATCCTCCAGGTGAGGGTACTGGAGTGGGGTGGCATTGCCTGACTTTCATGTGGAATCTAAAAAAATGATATGAATGAATCTATGTATAAAACAGAAACAGATTCACAGACATAGAAAAGCAAACTTATAGTTATCAATGGGGAGAAGGAGAGAGGGACAAATTAGGAGTGTGAAATTAACAGACACAAACTACTATACATAAAACAGATAAGCAAGTTACTGTAAAGCACAGTGGACTATATTCAGTATATCATAATAACCTATAAAGGAAAATTATCTGACAAAAATCTTTGCTATACACCTAAAAATTACATGATATTGTAAATCAACTTTAATAAAAAATGGCAGTGTTCCCCACCCCATACTCCTCATCTCCCTCAACTATGTCTGTGGCCCTTATCACCTTCTCCTGTACTATCTGAGTTATTCTTCATTTTGTCCACCATCTTTCTCCCTGCAGTAGGAGTCTGTGGGGCAGGACTAGTGTCCGTGTTGCTTGGCAATGCATTCCCATTGCCCAGAAGAGCTGATGAGTACACTGAACACACCGTAGGTGCCCAACACTTGCTGAGTTTACTGAATGATTCCCTCTTTTTCTACCCTTTATGTCACCATGTCTGGTACATTCATTTTTCTCTCTAGGGGGGTCTCTCCCTTTACCTCATTCCTGAAGGCTTTGCTTACTCTGGCATCTCATTGTATATTACTTGGCTGTGACAGCCCCCATTGGTCCCTTGTCTCCTCTATTCTGCACACAGCTGCTGGAGACTTATTGTAAAAAAAGAAAAAAGTTTCTCTCCTTTCCCTTCTGAAAACCGTTAGTGGCTTCCTATGGCTCTGAGGAATAAACCCAAAATTTCTTGTGTTTCATTCAAGTCTTTTTAGATTCCCATGCTGAATTCATCTTACCTCCTTCCCAAATTGGCCGCACAAAGCCACAAGCATGTCTTCCCACAGGGGCTGGATTCCTTCTGCATTCTTCCATGACTCAAACTTCTCCCAAGGTGATTTCTCCTTGCTCCCACCCATCCCTCCAGCCCAGGTCAGGTGTCCTCCCTGACCAAACCTGAGTTAGGTGCCCCTTTACGCACGCCTGCATTTTAAGGAATAAAATTAGCTACTGCTCTGTCTATTCTCCTAGACTCTAGGTTTCTTGATGGCAGCTGTAGGATTCTTTTCATCCCAGCCTCTAACACAAGTGCCTAATCCAGAGCAGGGGTTGTAAAGTGAGTGAGTAAGTGCTGTTTGGGTAGATGTAGGTAGCCTCTAAAGTGACAAAGAAGGACATGGGAGCTCAGACTTGCTTTCTGAGTGTTTAGTACCGACCAGGCTGCATGCTGGGCCCTGTATGCAGCATTTCTCATTTAATTCTCATGGCATTAGCATCCTACTTTGAAAAGATTCTGATTACCTCCAGAGGACAAGTGGAAGGGTCAGGATTTGAACCTGAGTCAATTTAGCCCTAAAGTGCTTGGTCTTCTCATGACATCATGTAAAGATAGGGAAAAAAATTTCCCCTGGTCCTTCATGGGTCCTGGAAGTCAGGCTCCACAAAGGATCACTTAATACCTCCCAGCAGCTACTCCACAAGCAGGAGGCCCATCCCTGCCTCTGGTCTTTCGTACAGATGGTCTGGCCTGGAGGATGGCCTTCCTCTTCTCTCCACAGTGGGTCTCTCCACTTCTTCAGACTCGGGCATAGAACTGCCTCTCCAGGAGCATTTCTGTGATTAATTCCACTCCTAGGGTCTGCCGAGCTGACAGTGGTTTCTGGAGTGTGTGTGCCTTGAGCACCTTGATTCTGCCTCCACATAAGTGGCATTTGTTGGCCTTCCCTATGACCTTTGAGGTGGCCTGTGGGGCCTATCACATTGAGTTCAGCTCCTGTGCACCCATAACCATCCAGAACATTCAGAAAGTCTGGGCTATTGCCTGCCTGCTGCATCTCGGGCTGCTGCTGCTGCTAAGTCGCTTCAGTTGTGTCCGACCCTGTGCGACCCCACAGACGGCAGCCCACCAGGCTCCCCCATCCCTGGGCTTCTCTAGGCAAGAACACTGGAGTGGGTTGCTGGGAGGAGCCCCAGAAAGCCACCTGGCCATCTCCTTCCTATCCTTCAAGTCTCTGCTCAAGTCACCTTAAAGGTTTGAAGTTGATGTTAATAGTGCCACGTCCAGGTGCCCCCAGCTCCCAGATGCTGTGAATGTTGGCTGCTAATGGCTTACAATTGTCCCTTCTTTGGAGAATTACCCTTGACCAATGCGAGCTACTTCAACTGGGAGATGATGCTTTTCCACCAAGGGGGCAGTCCACAGCCAGTGACAGACTGAGTGGGATGGGACAGGCCAGCCTTCGTGTCTCCAACTGGTGCAATGCTCTGCTGTCCTTCTTGCTCCAGGGCTCCCCGTGGGGTCAGGCCGAGGCCAGACTTTGAGACCACATCCTGGGGTTAGGTCTTTCCTGACTTATCCTGCTTCCCTTCCTCCCTCCCAGATACCACCGGAGAGCTTCCCTCAGTTCATCACTTGCGTAAGAAGCCCTGCCTCAGGCTCTAGTACAAGGACATGACCCAAGATACTCTTTGCATGGATGTGTCTTCAAAGCTCTCTTGGTTGGTCCCAAATCTATAATCTGGGGATTAGCTCTTGGTCACTGTTTCAACTCTTCTGCCCACTGCTGGGAAAGGCAGGGCACAGATGTGCATGTTCAGGTTCATTTCTCTCCACTCAACAGGCAGGCTGGAGCATGGGAGTGGACACATTGGCCTGCCCATGAGGAGACGTGGTCAGGATGTAGCAGGAGATGACTGCAACCACAGCTCTTGTTGCTTCTCTCTGCTCCTTGACCTTGTTCTCGCATGTGTCCGTCAAGCTTGCTCCCACCTGCCTTCCTCTATTCTCTGTATTTGGGTGCCTCTATCAAGAATCTAACCTAATGTCCAGGATGCTGAACATCCACTGATCAGAAGAGGCAGGGCCTTGCCTGTGAGGGCAGGTTACCCCACTCTCTGGCATGCTTGGTTGGGCCAGCCTGGCCTGCACATTACTGGGGAAACTAGGACAGCCTGTGAGCTTTGTGGGAAAGTCTGCAGCCTTATCACAGGTCAATCCCCTCTCTTAAGTAAGAGAAATGTCCAGGCCCAGGAGATGCTAGAGCTGGCCAATCTGGCCAAGCCTTGCTGAGGAGTGACAGTGCTGAAGGCAAGAGGGGAATGTGTGATTAACAGCATTCTTTTGGCATCACCAGAAGTGAACTTGTTCTTGGAAGAATGTCAGAATTCTCAGCCACCAGCCTTGTTAATAGCTTGCAGCCAACAATGAACTATCAGGCTGCAGCCCAGGCTTTCCCCTTTCCCACTCCCTCCTCGACTAGTGACTTTTCTATCCCAGGCAGCCATTTTCTCTAGCCAGAATGAAATATAAGGGTTAAAATTCCATGTTCTCTCAGATATTCAGGTCTCTCTTGCTTCCCAGGAGGGACTTGCCAGGTGGTGCAGTGGTAAAGGATCCACCTAACAATGCAGGAGACGCAAGTAATGTGGGTTCAATCCCTGGTTCAGAAATATCCCCTGGAGTAGGAAATAGCATCCCACTCCAGTATTCTTGCCTGGAAAATTCTGTCAACAGAGGAACCTGGCAGGCTATAGTCCATGGGGTCACAAATAACCAGACATGACTGAGCGCATGCGCGCGCGCGCACACACACACACACACACACACACATTGCCTAGGAGAAAAGGAATTCCCAGTCCTAGATTCCCTTTCATTCTTCCAGTTCTTTCAGCTGCTCACTCAGAATTCTACTCTTCAGAATTCAATTTCACCTTCCCCAGGAGAGGCTGGAAGCAATGGGCCTCTTTGCTGTATTTTAAAGGGTCAGCCTCTCTCATAAGGCACACTTGAGCTGAGACCTGAAGACTCTCTGAGGGAGTGAGTCATGTATCTTCTTGAGGGAAGAAAATTCCAGACAGAGGAAAGGGGATGTGCAAAGGCCCCAAGGCAGCAGAGCACCTGACAAGTTGGAGGACAACCAAGAAGTTAGAACTGCTGGAACAGAGGAGGGGAGACAGAGATGCTAAGAGATAAGGCCATTTTGAAGCAGAAACAACCATGGAAGGCTGTCAGAAAGAGGTAACCTGAATAGGGTCCAGATCTCAGATGGATGATCAAGACAGGGAGTTGAGGGTACTGTGGGGCTAGCTGTGTCAAGCCAAATCTCTTGAATTCTCAGTGTTGACAATTTTCCATGGTGACAGGTAACTGGTGGGTCTCTGGTTTGAGATAGGAAAAGAATAGATTAAAAGTCCTTCTGTGTCCCATGTCTGCCTCAGGATCCTTGAACTCTGTGGGCTGGCCTAGAACTACTGGTCTAACCTTGGATACCCTTCTGCAGCTGTAGGGATTGACAGGGAGGTCCAGTTCCTAGAGCCACAAAGGATGCCTGGTAAGGCCCAAGGCAGGGAGATGAGTCATAGATCTATTCAGTATCCTACACTGGGCGACACTCATTTCCCTTCAGTTCTTCTCCCTTCCCTTCTCACCTCTCCAACATCTCTCTCTCCCCCTTTCACTCTTGTCACTTTTTAACTCATTTCCTGGTCTGTGGCCTTGGAGGAATCACACTCCAAGCTCCATATGCCCAAGGCTGAAGTCCCTGCCAAATGGCCCTGTGCTAGGCTGAACATGACCCTAATCTGAGCATGAACCTTTTAGTTCTTGGGTCATACTGACAAATGGTTCATAAGTCAGAGCAGATTAGTGCTTGTGCCAGAGGAGAGAAGGTTTCCAGACAGTAATCACTCTGTCCAGGAGTCCCAGCACTGAGTAGATGGTGCATTGCCCATTGGGTCCCAATGCTGGTTTTCAGGGGCCCAGACCAATGTTCTGCTGGGTCATCATCTGCAAAGGAGGGCAGGCAAATCCTCTAGTATTCAAGAAGACCTTTTTGTGGGCCTATAGCTCAGGATGGGGCAGAGTTCAAGTGGGGTCAGAGGTAGGCTCAGGAACTCAGAGATTATCTCATGAGGATTAAGCTCAAGGGCTCTAGGGGTTTGGGAGGATCAAGACAGACAGGAAGTGGTCATGTCCTATGGCAATGCTCAAGACCCTCATGGCAGGATCTGGGGCAGAAGGGAGCCTGAAACTGAATCTGAGGGGAGTAAGCAGGCACTGAGGCATTTGGTGAGATTTAAAGCTTAAAACTTGGCTGATCCCAACTGATCCTTAACCTTAGCTTCAGCCTGACCTCTGTTCTCTGACTTAGGGAGGAAGTAACAAGGATTTGAAGGGCCAGAGTGCTTGGGTTCTAAACTCAGCTCTGATACTTAGGATTAAGATTAATATCAGAATGTTTTATTTTTTTTAAAGAAGTAAGTAGCAAGGAATATTCAAGAAGGTGAAAATTTCAAGAAGGTGAAAAAGAGGAAAGATTACAGTGAGAAAGTGGGAGAGAGTGAGGTTGAAGGGGCTACAAGGTTGAGGATGAATCATTTTTAAGAAGTTGTGGACACATATACATGCTGTATGAGCAGGCAGAGGACAGGTGGAATTAAGGAGGGATGAGCAATAACTGACAGAGGGAAATCCCTTGGGAAGGAAAGAGGGTTGAGAGAGATTCAGAGCTGACAGGGACCTGCAGGACTTTAAGGACATCCTGAGGACTGCCCTAAGGAGGAGACCTGTCAATGGAAAGTAGGATTTTTCTTTTCTTTTTTTTTAAAAACATGTTCTTATTTAGACACCGGTTAGTTGTGGTTCCAAGAGCTGATTGATAAATTTTCAGGAACTTTGCAAGCTGGCTATCTCTTTGGTAGTTTGAAATTGACCATGGTGGGAATATTTCCATCATGGAATGGACAGATGTTACAAATTAGCCCCCATTTCAGAGCCAATCTTAAACACTTGCCAGCACACCTCTGTGTCTCACATGGAGGAATGACCTGATTCAGGGTCTGGGGCTCACAGAAGTAGGTGGAGGCAAGGGAGTTAAAGATGGCAAGAGAGGGTCAAGTGATGGATTATGGTGCCAGTTGGAAACGGAGGCCTAGCTAACCAGAAGACAAGGTGAAGGGCAGGGAGGTGAAGGCTTGGTCAAGGCTGGAGTCAGTAAGCAGAATGAGCAGGTGGAATCAAGTGGCAGAGATTTACTGAGGATTTAGGGGCTTATAGATCAAGGTATACACATAGGCCAGGGCATGACCCTGGGAGAAAGAGGGGAGGGAGAGTCACAGGGTATCAGCATGGGTCAGCCTCAGTACAGTGGAGTCACAATGATAACCAGGGTAGAGATGAGCATGGGGGAGAAACTACATGACCCTTAGTTTTAAAGAATGAGGTGGAGTGATTAACAGCTCATCAGATGTTTGGGACAAACATATCAGCAGGAGTTGGGCAGAGGACAAGACCCTAGGCAGAGGAAGGATCTGTACTCACCCAATAACAGGAGTCTATCCTCCATCAGTGGTATATTCCCCCCTCCCCCACCTCCGAAAAGTATCTCCTAGCTCTGTCCACTGAGTCAGTGGCCAGCTTAATATCAATGAACATCTGAAAGCTCAAACTGTGGTCTTTAAATGATCATTTTCCACAAAAAGAGACCAGGCCTCTTTAGAGAAATGGGACAGGTCAAAAAAAGTACAAGCTGAGCCTGAAACATCTCATCAGACCAGAAAGTTCAAGACTCTCTGGGCCATAGGTCTCATGAGTCAACTGGAAAGGGCACCTATTGGTTAGCCCCCAAACAGTGACATATATAATGTGTGACAGATTTAAAAGTTACTTTATCACAGTACTAAAAAATCTTTTGGTCCCTTTTGTAAACATTGGTAGGAAATTGACTTTTTTGATAATGGAGAGCATTGAGCAGCTCTCCTGCTTTTCTTGTATAGCCTCTATTTCAAGTGACCAAACAGCTAGTGGTGAATTCTTTTTAGAATTTTAGTCTACAAATACAGAAGGAATGACAGAATTTGGATATCACCACTTTAAGTCCCAGTGATACAATGGCTCCTGGCCATGGTGGATGGCTGCTAAAACTAGCAGGTAAAGGTTGATGGGATATTTTATAGTAAATGAATCAAGCTGACTGCATCTAAACCCCTGGTCAATCTTAACATTACAAAAGAATTCCTGTTCAAGACACTGAGCTTGAATCTGCTTAAGCCAATTTATATGATGTACCGGGAACAGTAGGACACATTAAATGGCACTATAGGATGCAGGGCTTCCCTAGTGGCTCAGAAAGTAAAGAATCTGCCTGCAATGCAAGAGACCTGAATTCGATTCCTGGGTTGGGAAGATCCCCTGGAGAAGAAAATGGCTACCCACTCCAGTATTCGTGCTTAGAAAATTCCATGGACAAAGGAGCCATCACAAAGGATTGGACATGACTGAGCATCTGAGCACGCAGGGATGCAAGCTCCAAACTGTGGGCAACTCCTTTGGGATGAACAATCCGACTTCTTCACCGAATAAACTAAAAGGGAAAAGGTGGGGAAAGGGTAATCTTATCAATTGAAGAAGTTGTGGAGGCAAATCAACTGCATGTAATATATGTACTTTTTTTGAGACCCTAATTCAAACAAACTAAAATTTTATGAGGCAATCTTTGAACACAAAGACATTTGGTATCCATCAAACAAGTATTTTTATGTATTATAATGGATTGTAGTTTTTTTTTAAGTCCTTCTAAAAATATTGAGGAATTTACAGATAAACTGATACGGTATCTTCGGTTTTCTTCAAAATAATAAACAGTGGTGGAAAGCGGATGGGGGTTGGAATGAACCAAGATCAGCCTTGGGTTGTTATGTGTTGAAGCTGGGTCATAGGTACTGGGGCCATCACACTGTCTGCTCATGTATTTGAAACTATCCATGATTTTTAAAAGTGGAAAATAAAACATCTAGCTCATTACTTGTTCATAATAATCATGCAATAAATGTTAGCTGTTATATTAAAAAAATTTGGGGTCACATAAATAGGGGGTCATCACCAATGCATTGCTAGTAAGGGGGGGTCTAATTTATATAGAGGCTGTTATACTAAGTGAAATAAGCCAGTCACAGACGGACTGCATGATTCCACTTCTATGAAGTACCTAAAACAGTTAAAATTCAAAGAATCAAAGAGAGGAATGGTGGGAGCCAAGGGCTGGAGGGAGGGAGGAAAAGGGGAATTGCCAATCAATAGGCATAAAGTTTTAGTTAAGCAAGACGAATGAATTCTATAGATCCGCTATACAAACTTGTACCTAGAGTTAACAATATTCATGCTTAGAAATGTTAAAAGGATAGCTCTCATGTTAAGTGTTCTTGCCACAGTAATGATAATGATAATAATAATAATAAAGATAGAGGGCTATGCTTTGTCACCCAGATCCTTGGCATGGCAGGAAGTGAAGAGGCCCTGGATTCTGCCACTTTTTCCTTCTATACTCGCTATGTGCCAGATGCCATAAAGGCACAGATAGGAGATGCAGCGTCAATCTCTTCTTCAGGTTTTTGAGCCAGGGCACAGTAATATTCCTGAAGACTTGCCACAGTACCCACCCTGCCTCTCTCCGTGTGTCTATGGACCTTGTACCACCTCAGGGAGCCTGTGGAGATGGGTGCCTCTGCACTTGGCCAAACTCTGAGATGCAAACACTGATTCTACCCTCCGTGCCTGGCTGCTAACGTGTGTTTTCCAGCCTGGACACTAATTCCTCAGATAACTCACAGCCTCCTCCTGCCTCTTCCCACCTCTCTTCCTCTCACTTTCTCTCTCATTAAGGCATAAGATACTGACAGTCAGATTTATAAAGTGTGTACATTTTATGAATACAGACCGATGACTTTACATATATATTCACCAATGTAGTCACTGTTCAGATAAAGTCACAGACAGGGGGGATGGCCTGTCCCACACATGGGGAGAATGGCCCCTAGTCCCTCTTTGAGACTCTCAGGACTTCAGGTGCCCTGTGTCTGTGTCTCAGTCTTTCCTGCCCAGCCACTTAGGTCCCAGTGGCCTCACAGCTTAGCATTCCTTGGCTGGATGTCTCTGTGCTGCAGGTCTAGCTTGACTAAAATGTTTTAGGAGATGGATGGCCTCTGTGCCAGCTTCCCCCCAGAACCCTGGGCCCACTTCCCAAGGCTTCTGATACCCTCTGGGGCTGCTCCCTGGCCATGTCACTGTTGTGCCTGGGGCTCCTGCTTCCACTTGGCTTTGTGGGTGGTGATATGGGTAAAGAACACCCTGGGTCTGCTCGACAACTCCCACGTTGTGGCCCTATTGGGTGCCTTAATTTCCTGGCCTGTGGCCCTTGCTGGCATACAGTACTCTTTTTCAATCCTCCTGTCTTTGCTGCTCCTCACACCTGGTGTGGGAACCACAGCCAGTAAGGAGGGAGGTACCTCTTCTCTTGGCTGCCCCCCTTTCTGCATCCTCTGGTTTTTTCAAAGTTGGTGCTCCCTAAGCCCCCTTCCTCAGCCCCTCTCATCTCTTTGTCCCTCCATCCTCTTCCTCGGAGACTGTACCCTCACACCTTACTTTTGCAAACATATCCATCCTTGGTCCCCTTATCTAAGTTCCCAACACCTTCTTCCCCAAGCACATACTGCCACTTCCTTCCAAAATGTGGCAGACCCTTTGATTCCACGTTCACCCTAAAAGCTATTGCTCAGAATGTTCCCTGCTCCTCTAAAAGTGCCTCCCTTCTTCCAGGCCTGCCTCAGAGCTCCTAGAGGGGGAGGCTTGCCCTCTCCTTCCTGCACAGCCCTCAGACAACTCCTGCTTGTACTGCAGGCTCTGTCCTCCTGTTCTTTCTTTTGACCTGCCCTCCAAGCCACATCATGGCAGATCAGAATATTCTGTTTCCTTGCTTGGCCTCAGTCCTGCTTTCTCATTATTGCCAGGTTCCACTCAGTTTGGCTTCATCAGTGGCCCTGGGCTTTGTTTCAAAACTTGGTGAGGTGCCCAGTGCAGGCTAGCAGGAAGGGAGAGGCAAGGATAGCCCCTGGGTCGCCATGCCAGGTGTGAAGAGCAGCAGAGATGAGGGATTGAGGAAGAGCAGTGCATGCCAACAAGGGAAGAGGCCATGGAGATTTAGGGAGGATTTCCTAGAAGAGGCAGACGTGATCTCAACCTCAAAAAATAGTAGCCTTTTGCAGTGTTGATCGTAATGGTGGAAAATTAGAAAAACTGAACACTCAGCAGGAGACTGTCAACACACCATGGAATACACTCAAACAGAATACTATATTGTTGCTAAAATAACCAGAATGAATAAATCTCAATGGCAAAACATTGGGTAAAAAAGGCAAACTGAAGATGAATGTGCGCAGCTGGTACAACTTATATAAGTCCGCAGGACACACAGAACAATATTGTTTGTTATTATGGATTTAGGTGTTTATGGTAAGAGTATAAATGTGTGTGGGAGTGATAAACACTATATTTACCTCTGGGGAGAGAGGAAGGGACAGGAGGAGGGAACTTAGTTGTGGTTGTTCTGTTTCTTTGAAAAGAGAGAGAGAAAGTGATCTGAGGCAAATATGGTAAAATGTTATTGTCTGTTCAATATGGGTGATTACAGATACATGGGCACTTATATTATTTTCTCCTTACCTGTGCATTATTATGTAACTAAAATTTTTAAAAGAAGTTAAAGGAACGTAAAAGGAGGTGGCATTCTATATTCACCCTGACCATTCCTGACAGGGGCCAGTATGAACCAAGGGGTAGGGAGGAGGCTGAGGGCACCTGGAACAGGTCACGGCTGGGATTTGGTTGGTAGGCCTGGGAGGATTCTAAACCCTGGGTATGTGGGTTTCGAAGAGGGGGGCTATATCAACTTTCTCTTGCCTATTTGCCACCTCCTGCTCCATCCATCCCTGTCTCTTCCCTGACAGCAGCCTCTGGCAAGATGATTTTCAAGCTGGTGATTTATTCATTCCTTATCTTGTATTTACTGAGTCTCTACTACAAAAGCAACAGCCCACACTGCACTCACCATGTGCCAATTATATTCACCCGTAATATCTCACTCAAGTATCACCATAGTAGTACAAGTGGGTATTATTACCATCTTTGCCATCCTTAGTTTATAGATGAGAAAACAGAGGCAGAGAGGTTCAGGGATTTGCTAGCAGTTACACAGCTAATAAGAAGAGCCTGGCACCAGAGCCTGTTGTCCATTCCATTCTCCTCCATTGCTCCCCATGTGCCAGGCACTGTAGCAGGCATTGGTGATTACATAGCTGACATAGTCTTTCCTCACAGAGCTTCTGGGTCAGTGGTGGCAACACAGAAATGTGATTACAGCTAAGGAGCTAATGAAAGAAGAGAAACTTGTGCCCAAGGGAGAAAATACAGAGAAGATACAGCAAAACAGAAAAAAGAAGAAACGCCTTAATCAAGTGGGAACATTTATTCTGAGACCTAAAAGATGGGGAGATAGCCAGGAGGATTTGGGGAAAGCAAGCCAGACAAAGGGAAGAGCAAGTGTAAAGGCATGAGCTTGGTATGATCAAGAACCCAGAAGTGGGTTGGAAGGGCCTGTGTGCACAGTGAGCAAAGTTCAGGGCAGCAAAGCCATGAGGTCAGGGGGAAGTGACTCATCACTCAGATCCTTCCTTGCAGAAGGGGGACCACATGTCTGGGTTTACCCACCATAGTCCTGGTACATACCTGTGGTCTCAGTGTAAATATACATAAGAGCTCATTTTGTGGACAGTAATAAACTTGAAAGTCACTCTATCATAGGCTATTATGGACAGTTTGGATTTTGTTTCCAGGACAGTAGAAAAGCACTGAGGGGTTTTAGTAGAGAATGACACTCTAATTTATAATGCATAAAGATCACTCTAACTGATGTGAGGAGAGGGCCTGCAAGGGAGCAGGAGGGGGTTACTGTCCCTTTCTGGACACAGCTGCAGAGCATGGAAGGAGCAAGGCCTGAGAAAGGGGAGGTTCTGGCTTGGGCTGGCTGAAGTTACAACCATGAGTGTAATGAATGTGTCCCCAGAGACGCTGTTCTCCTTCCCCTCCCTGTACTGACTCAGTCCCAGCGCTTCCAGGAGGGGTCTCAAGGTATGGGAGAAAGTTCCTCAGAACAGCTACCCACCTCCCAGGACTACAAGAGAGCCTGTGAAAGAAATAGCAAAGCTCTCTGGAAGTGCTGAAGGACTCGGTAAATTCAAGAAACTACAACGAACGATATTAACTTTCCATATGATAATATGTCCTTTACTTTTCTTTCTCACGCCTACAGAGACCCCTGCTACACCCCCTGCTACCCACCCCCAACCCCTGCCCACACCTCCCAGAGATTTCAGAAGTGAGAGACCAGGGCATTCACAAATACCAGTTGAGAGAAAGCAGGTGGCTTTGGGTGTCTGCTGCTGTTCACTATAGACCGGCCTGGGATTGCTGCCCAAGAATGAATGCAGGCCAACCCACCCTGGGCGCCACTTCTGGGTGTTGGCATTTAAAGCTGGAGGTACAGGGAGGGCATATATAAACAAGCACATACACTGTTCACCACTTACTATGGGAAGACACCTACACAGATTTCCATTGATCCTTTATATTTAGAACAGTCCGGAGCTTAAAACAAGGCCAGGGCTTCTAGCAGCAGTAAAGAAGGTGGGTCAGAAAAGTGAGTTCCTGACAAAATCCTGCAAGCGTGAAGAGCCTGTTATTCTCCCACAAAGCAGCACAAGCACCCAAGAGACCAGGCAGGTTACTAAGTAAACCTTCCATGCTCAGGTGGACAGTCACTCTCCAGTTGGAAGAGCCAGCCAAGTCTGGGTGCCAGGAAGGGACGGCCACAGGCTCAGCGAGGGAGGTCAGGGGTTGGTGGGGGAGGGTCACTCACCCAGTGGCAGGACGAAGAAAAAGGGGAACCAGCAGAGCACAAAGACGCCCACGACAATGGCCAGCGTCTTGGCGGCCTTCTTCTCGCGGGAGAACTTGAGCAGACGCAGCGACAGTGAGCTGCGGAGCGTGCGGCCCTTGGTGCCGGGCCTCCCCCAGGGCGTCTCGGCGGAGCCCGCGCTGGCGCCGCGGCAGTGGATGCGCAGCACCACCTCCGAGGCCTTGCCGCGCTCGCGCTTGACGCCCGCCTCCAAGTTGCGCGTGGTGCTTCGCGCCANAGAGACAGTCAGAAGTGAGAGACCAGGGCATTCACAAATACCAGTTGAGAGAAAGCAGGTGGCTTTGGGTGTCTGCTGCTGTTCACTATAGACCGGCCTGGGATTGCTGCCCAAGAATGAATGCAGGCCAACCCACCCTGGGCGCCACTTCTGGGTGTTGGCATTTAAAGCTGGAGGTACAGGGAGGGCATATATAAACAAGCACATACACTGTTCACCACTTACTATGGGAAGACACCTACACAGATTTCCATTGATCCTTTATATTTAGAACAGTCCGGAGCTTAAAACAAGGCCAGGGCTTCTAGCAGCAGTAAAGAAGGTGGGTCAGAAAAGTGAGTTCCTGACAAAATCCTGCAAGCGTGAAGAGCCTGTTATTCTCCCACAAAGCAGCACAAGCACCCAAGAGACCAGGCAGGTTACTAAGTAAACCTTCCATGCTCAGGTGGACAGTCACTCTCCAGTTGGAAGAGCCAGCCAAGTCTGGGTGCCAGGAAGGGACGGCCACAGGCTCAGCGAGGGAGGTCAGGGGTTGGTGGGGGAGGGTCACTCACCCAGTGGCAGGACGAAGAAAAAGGGGAACCAGCAGAGCACAAAGACGCCCACGACAATGGCCAGCGTCTTGGCGGCCTTCTTCTCGCGGGAGAACTTGAGCAGACGCAGCGACAGTGAGCTGCGGAGCGTGCGGCCCTTGGTGCCGGGCCTCCCCCAGGGCGTCTCGGCGGAGCCCGCGCTGGCGCCGCGGCAGTGGATGCGCAGCACCACCTCCGAGGCCTTGCCGCGCTCGCGCTTGACGCCCGCCTCCAAGTTGCGCGTGGTGCTTCGCGCCACCACGTACACGCGGCAGTACATGACCACGATGACTGCCATGGGCAGGTAGAAAGAGCACAGGGAGGAGAAGACAGCATAGCCTGCCTCCTCTGTGATGCCGCAGAAGCTCTCGTCAGGGGGCACCGGCTCCTTCCATCCCAGCAGCGGCCCCACGGACACGACGAGGGCCACGGCCCAGAGCAGCGCCAGGATGGCTGCTGCCTTGCGCTCGGTCATGATGGAGGGGTACTTCAGCGAATGGCGTACACCCACGTACCGGTCCACCGAGATGGTGCAGAGGCTGAGGATGGAGGCCGTGCAGCACAGCACGTCCACGGCGGCCCAGACGTCGCAGAAGGCCCGGCCGAAGGCCCAGAAGCCCAGAACCTCCATGGTGGCCGAGAAGGGGAGCACCGTGGCACTCAGCAGCAGGTCGGCCACAGCCAAATTCACAATGAAATAGTTTGTGACCGTTTGCAGGTGGCGGTTGCAGGCCACCGAGAGGATGACCAGCACGTTGCCCGCCACAGCTGTGAGGATGAAGGCTGCCAGGAAGACGCCCACGCCCACGCCCTGAGCACCCACCACCAGCCCCTCGACGGCCGCTGTGCCATTCACCTCGCCGCCGGCGCCGGGGCTCCCGGGCTCTCCGGCGGAGCTCCGGTTGTCCTCGCTGCTGCCCGCGCCCCCCACGCCGCCGCCGCCGCCCGCGGCCCCAGGCACGCCGGCCACCGCCTGGCCCTTCGAGGCGGCAGCGCCGCCCGCGCCTCCCCCTCCACCAGTCCCCCTGGCGCTGCTGTCCGAGCCGGGCGCCTCGAAACTGAAGCTCAGGAGATCGCGGAAAGTCATCTCAACGCGCGGCCGTCGGGGGCCCGGCCTGGGCACACGACAAGCGACGGGTACAGCGCGGGGCGGCGGGCGTGGCCTCGGGGCTCCGTCTCCAGCCCAGCGCGCCGCTCTTGTCAGGGCTGTCTCTTATAC